>OVAN01006787.1:0-20679 GCA_900406275.1 Anastatica hierochuntica | reverse complement strand
TGTTGAGAGATGTTTTTCAGCAATGAAGATAGTGAAGACGGAATGACGTAAGCGGATGGGGGATGATTTTTTGAATGATTTTTAGGTTTGTTTTATCGAGAAAGATATATTCAAGACCATTACAAATAAGATTATGATGAAAAGATTTCAGAAAATGAAAGATCGTAGAGTACTTTTGTAAGATGTTTTGTTTTAGAGAATGTTTTTGGTTTTTTTTTGTTTTGTTTAGTATTCTATATTTTTATAAAATACTTTTATATTTATTTTAGTAATGTATTGACCCCGGTAAAATAAATTCCTGGATCCGCCACTGGTGCTAATCCCACCTCTAATATATTAGTATATTATTTTTTCCGACATCAATATATTTTATATAGATGCATGAGAAAATGATATAAAATATAGATCGCGAAGAGATTTTTATGTTAAAAGAAAATATGGAAAGAGAAAAAGAAGTTACACCCACCTACAACACAAAAATAGATTGAAGAAAATTCTAATTTACAGCACAGAAAAGAAAGGAAAGCAGAAACATGAATGGTCCAAATTATACGCTGTAAATTTAGTTTAATGTTTTACAACCTCTACGACTTTTACTAAGCATACATGTCGTCTTTTCGCGTCACATCTTTTGTAAACGTGTATATCATATAAGACTTGATGGACCTCGGATCCAATTCAGAAAGTAGGGTGTGTAAAGTTTGTATTTGAATGAATGTAAACCGGGTTACAATGTACTGATCGAATATAAACTTTCAGTGATTGTAATTTTCTATTGATAAGCTTGTAGTCCCGGAGCCGGATCCACCTTTAGTTGTTCCTCCTCTCTCCTTTATAGTCCATCGCCTTTTGTAATAGTGCCTTGATCCTCTCTCTGGTAATAAAGCCTCATCAATGTGTATTTAATTGGTTTTTCTCATTCAAAACATGGAGGTTACTTTCTCCTCTTCTTAGGCTATGGGCTTATCCTTCTCCTCTGCTAATAGGTCTTTGCTAATGGGCATTTTCCGGCCCATTAACTCTTCGATCGGATTAACCCGGATTAGGTGTGGTGGGAACCACCTCCATCAAGAGTCCTCCCCCAAATCTCGATTAAAGGAAATTTAGTTAAGGAATTGGTGTCTCCGATTTATCAATTTAATCTTCCTTAATGAGCTCAGGTCGGAATGCCTTGATTCGGGGTAAATCGATCCTGATTTCCTTATTCGGACCGGAATTGATTCGATTGATTTCCCGTTTTTCCTATTCGAGAAAGATTTGATTAGATTCATCCTTGGGCCCGCTTCATGATGACTCTTCCGCCCACATCACCATTTAAAAGACGTGTCATTTAAAAAGTGGGACCTTCCACCTTTTCCTCATTCGCTTTTCGTCTTCCTCTACAAACCAAGGTTAGTTTCTGTTCTCTCTTTCCCCCTACTGCCTGTTGTTTTTTTTTTATCTTCAACTTTTGTTATTTCGTTTCATTTCTCCGCCGTATCTTTCTACTTCTCGAAAGCACTTCCCACCGAATCTCGCCATGGACCCCTCCGCTTTGGTCACCCGCCGTTAGAAACCTTCCAGCCAGACCCCCGCTTCATCTTCTACTGTGAGAGTCATCCATGGCTCTTCCGGAGAAAGGCCATTCCCAGAGGAGGATCTTGTTGATTTGCCAATGTTTCGCCCCGGCTCTGACTCTGGCGAAAGTAGCGACATCCCGCTCACCACGGAGGACGTGGAATCCGCAGAGGATGAGTCCTTGCCGGTGGTCCCTGCGGTTCCACTTGCCATAGCCCCTGCTCCGGCCTTCTTTGACGCCCTGCCGTCGACGAGCACCGCCGAATCTGTGCAAACCCTAAGGGAATCTTGCTACGTTCCTGACGAGGTGGTGTTTCTCCTTCCCACGCCTGACCAAAGACCCTGGTCCGCTCCCCCTGGCTACTTTACTCTTTACTAGTCGTTCTTTCTCAATTGTCTCCTCTGGTTCCCTCTTCACCACCTTTTGGTGGACTACTGCCACCGTCGTCAGATCGCCATCTCCCAATTAACAATTGGGGAAATTAGGAATATCGTCGGTCTCTTCGTTGTCGCTGTCGAGGCCAGAGTTAGGCTAGAGGTCCCGTTGCTGGAGCATTTAACCTCCTTCAAGAGGAATTCCAAGAAGCCGAGGCAATTCTATGTCTCTGGCAAACCCCAATTGATCCGCCTGCCAGACAGCAAGATCTCAAACTGGGAAAGAGCCTACTTCTACGTCCTCGCCAGCCCGAGCTCCCTTCCCGATCGCTTTGTTCGATCCACCCGAAGAGCTTGGAATTCTGATTTTGGTAGGCGACCCGCATAGGTCGTCTTATTCTGTCCTCTTACGTCACCTGCTCTTACTAATTGTTACTTCTGTTTTACAGTCCGCCCTGATCCAAAGAAGAGCAAAGGCTTCCCGACCTTGAAAGCAGACCTTGCCTCTCCAGGCCGTCCCGGAACGTCAGTGGTGTTTTTTCAACTCCACGCGGGTTGCCAGTGCAATTGCTACGCTCGCAGCTCGAGAATCAAATCAAACTTCTCCCTTACTTCCTCTACGCATCCAATCTTCACCAACAATAGTTTGCCCCGTGGTCCAACTTCCGAACTTGGAACAGCGAGCTGCCGATGCTGCTCGCAAGAAGGAGGAGAGAACAATGGTCGCAACAGAAAAGGCTGCAAGGGTCCAGGCTGCCAGTGAGAATGTAGCTAAGGACAAAGCTGCCGCTGAAGAGAGAGCAGCGAGGGAGAGGGCTGAGGCTAGTGAAACGACCATGTTATGGGCCGAAAAGGAGCATGTTGAGAGGGATGGCAGATCTGACCTTCCTCTCGCTGATGTCCCAGAGCACAAGGACCAGCCCCCTTCCTCTGTCGCTCAACCTTCTGACAGGACCCCGAAGGTGTCCACCGGCAACTGCAAGGCTGTAGCTCCTGGTGCTATGGCTTTGCCTCCTTCTCCTCCCAGGGCTCCTGAGAAATCTTCTGACGCCTCCAAGAGAGAGGCAGCTTTGGCCAAGATCAAGGACGCTACTGACAAGAGGAAGGGCAGAGGCTTCTCCCCTTGACCCGCAAGGGGTGATCACACCAAGAAAGCTCCGCCTTCATCCTCATCTGGGAGCCGTGACTTTAGTTTTAGAAAAGGCATGCTTCTCACCTCATGGAGCCCACGAAGAAAAAAAGGACCGACAGTGGCAGGTCCTCTGACCGTTCGAGGTCGGAAGAGAGGAGATCGTCCGACCTCGAGAGGTCGGGATCTAAGAGGTCAAAAGACAAAGGACCGCTGAAGGACACTGGGTCCTTGCCCCTCTCTTCCCAACCTGACCCCGCAAAAGAAATCAGCGACTACGCCTTTAAATTCAACTTTGTCGGGCTCACTCCTCTTCCGGAGGACAAGGTCGCTGTGGAGACTCTGTGCAGGAGCATTCGGCTTGCCGGGGCTCCCCCTCCTCCAAGAAAACATCTCCTGCCCTCTGCCACACACCAAGAGCTGTGCTCCCGAAGCGTTGAGGTAACCTCACCCGTCTTCCTCCTTTATTACTACAGTTAAGCCCCCGAGCTGTAACCCAGCTCCTTCTTTTTCCCAGGAGATAGGACTACTCAACCGCCTTCGTGCGGAGTACGAAACAGCGATCAAGCAAGTTGTGTCCCAGGCTGACCTCGAGAAGGACAAATGCGCCGACACCGTCAAGCTGGCCGCGAACTATGAACTTAAGATCAGGAAGCTTACATCCTAGGCTTCTGAACTCGAACTTAAGGACTCTGCCTTGAAGTCGTCACTAGCCAACGTCTAGGAGCAGTTGAAGGCTCTGGATGAAAATGCTAGGAAGAGGGAAGAGGAGCTGAAAGCTAATCTCGAGGAGGCTAAGGGGAAGGAGACCGAGCTGTTTAATGAACTGCAGAGAGCTCGAGGCGAGGCTCAACATGAGGAAAAGAGGCTGTCTGTGGATCTGGAGGCATCCTATAAGAGGGCAAATGACCTGGCCTGTCGTCTAGACTCTGCCACGAAGGCCCACAAATCGGAGGTCTCCAAGTTGAAAATCCAGAGTAAGAGGGGAGCTCGGAAAGCCAGTAAGAAGGCGCGTAAGGAGGCGGCGGCAAAGTACAAGACCTGGTTCGAGAAAATCAAACATCCTGTGAAGGATCTGAAGCTGGTTCAGAAAAACACCCTTCTGCAATTGCAGGCTCAAAGTCGTGCCGACCTACTGATCAAGTTGACAGCCGGCAGAGTCCCCGACCTAGAGGTCGAGAAGCAAAAGTGGGACGACGCCCTTGAGAGCTTCAAAGAGGATCTCAACGAGATGGATGTGGTTGAGCTCGACCTGGAAAGGGACCTTAGGGTCTCTCCAGTCTCTGAGAGCTCCAGTGGATCCACTTTGGCTGCTCTTGCGGCACCGTATTTCATTGCTTCCGCGCTCGATCTACCCGAAGTGACTTCTGGTGCTGCGGGCATCCCTGGCGTGACCCAAGCTTTACCTGAGTCAGATGCTGCCCCGACCGAGCTTGCTCCATCAATTGTTGACCCTCCAGCTCTTCCAACAGATTAGTTCGGGTCCAACCTTCTCGTTCTCTCTCCCGACAAGGCCGCCAAGCTGACGAAGGACCAAGAATAGGCCATCTGTAGCCTTTTATTTCCTTTGTTGCTTTAATTTCCTTCTTTTTTTGTAGACTTTTCATTTTGGTATTGTGTTCTTATGACCGGGAGGGTTTTATTCCAAAACTCTTTGTTCTACTTTATTCCTTATTTTCGCACATGAAGTCTTTTGTTACGAAAGAAATCTTGCAAAGACTTCCCCCATTTTGCGAGGTAATAGTCATAGGTGCGGACAAGAACTCCGGCTTACCTTGTTAATAGACATGACATACATGATTCCAACTTACCCTGTTCATAGACATGGCGAATAGGTGCTGTACGATGCAGGCTTACCCTGTGCCTCACTCGAGTTCCGAACCCACTCTCTTAGGTTGAGAAGTCAAGTGTTTTGCGGGCTTGGCCCGACTGTCTTATCTGAGTGAACCTAGGTTAGTTATTGGATTGTGAAGGGATCCTACCGAGGTCGCGGCTCCACAATCTCGGTGTTGTTTCACCATGGCACTTATGAGAAATGCACAAGTAGATCAAACTGCCTGGCCAGGGCGCCGATATGATATCACATGAATAAGTTGAATATGTGTTTATTTTATTATAACAGTTGCACCCACATGCGGGCTGCCTACATACCTTGGAGGGATCAAGCCTGTCCGAGTTCAAGTACAACGTTTAGGTTCAGGAAATCATGTTTTTTTTTATAGTAATAGTACTTCTTGCGGTCCACCGTGTTCCACGGTCGTGCTTCTTGTTTGTCGTCCATGCCTAGGAGCTTGTAAACCCCTGGCTTAACAACTCTTGTGACGCTTTAAGGTCCTTCCCAGGTTGCTCCAAGCTTCCTAGCGTGGTATTCCAATGTGTTCAGCACGACCTTTCGGAGAACCAGATCCCCCTCCTAGAATACTCGCGGATGCACCCGCCTGTTGTAGTAACGCGCGACCTAGTTAGAATAGGCCTGGAGGCGTATGAGATCCTGCTCCCTCTGTCCCTCGATAGTGTCGAGATTATTCCGCAACATCTCGTCATTGACTGACTCATGTGCGGGTAGCAATGCTCGCCGTAGCGTCGGTACGCGCACCTCGGCCGGAATCACGGCTTCGACTCCATACACCATGGAATATGGCGATTGCTGGGTACCGCGTTGTGGTGTAGTCCGATGCGACCAGAGGAAACCGTCGAGTTCGTACGACCAATCTTCCTTTTTAGACGTCAATCGCCTTTTAATGCCGTCGAGAATTCTTCGATTCGTAGCCTTGGCCTGACCGTTCCCTTGAGGGTTGTGAGGTGTAGAATATTGCAGCGTGATCTTGTAAACATCGCAGAATTTCTCGAACTCCTTCGAGGTAAATTGCGGGCCATTGTCTGTCACGATGGCATACGCGATGCCATGGCGGCACAACACGTTTTTCCAGAGGAAGTCGATCACATGCGTGTCTTTTATTGTGGAGTATGCCTTAGCCTCGACACACTTTGTGAAATAGTCTGTCACGACGAGGACATATTGGATTTATGAAGAGGGCCGATGATGTCCATAGCCCACCGCATGAATGGGTATGGAGTCATGACGGACTTCATTAATTCAGTTGGTTGGTTTATCGCCGAGGCGTATCGTTGGCACCGCTCACACTTATGGGCGTATGCCAAACAATCTTTCTCCATCGTCGGCCAGTAATATCCCTGCTTGCGTATCTTCTGGGCCAACGACCTCCCGTCGGCATGGTTACCGTTGACGCTGGAATGAATTTCTTTAATCACCTGCTTGACTTCCTCCCCGTGCACGCAATACAAGAGGATGCCAGTATCGCTCCTTTGGAACAACTTATCCTCATGGACTATATACCGCACGCTTCGTTGCTTTAATTTCGAGCTTGCCACTTTTTCTGGTACCGTCCCGTCTACAATGTAAAGCAAGATCTCTGTCCTCCAATCTTCCCCTTCGCCAAGGCCTTCAAGAACGTGGGAACCTGGGTCGTCTCCCAACGCATCCTCATGGAGCGCCATAACCTGCGGGAGCTCAGGCTCCAATTCCTGTTCATCGCAGCTAGTGTCCAGAAGGATGGGAGTGATACTAGGTTTGTCTATCGTCTCCACCGGGATTGTACGCGTGAGGTGTTTGTCTGAAGCAGAGGCGAGGGCTGCCAAAACGTCCGTTGCTGCGTTTTCTTTGCGAAGAATCTTCACTAATGTGAAGACCTCGAACGCCGCTGCCGCCTTCTGAACCAACTTTAAATTAACGGCCATCCGGTCGTCCCGAGCTTCGTATTCGCCATTGAACTGGTTAACCACTAACTGCGAATCACAAAACGCGTCAACCTTCGCGGCCTTGACCACCTTTGCCAGGCGGAGGCCAGCGAGCAGCGCTTCATACTCTGCTTCATTATTTGAAGCCAGGAATGCCAACCTGAATGATTGTTCTAGCGTTTCACCAGTTGGCGAGATGAGCTAAACTCCTGCGCTAGATCCCTTTTGTGAGGACGACCCATCTACATGCAGCTTCCACGATGCTTTTGGCTCCTCCTCCGAGCTCCCTTCCTTGGTGACCTCGAAAATGAAATCTGCTAAGACTTGGGACTTTATCGCCGTTCTTGGTTTATACTCCATGTCATACTCACTCAGCTCGATTGCCTATTTCGCAAGTCTCCCTGATTGTGTAGGGCTATGGAGAATTGCTCGTAGTGGTTGGTTCGATAGTACGGTTATAGAATGAGACTGAAAGTAAGGTTGGAGCTTCCTAGCCGACGTTATCACCGCGAATGCCAACTTTTCCGTCGTCATGTACCGAGTCTCTGCCCCCGTCAAGGATTTGCTAACGTAAAAGATAGGCTTTTGCTCGCCACCGTCTTCTCTGACCTGGACGCCAGTAACTGCGACACCCAACACCACTATATACAAATATAGCACCTCTCTGGTTTCAGGTTTGGCGAGCGGCGGAGGGGTCGTCAGATATTCTTTCAGTTACTGAAATGCCTTCTCGCAAGACTCGTCCCACTTGAACTTTTTGTTTGACTTTAACTTCTGGTAGAATGGCAGGCATTTGTCTGTTGACCGGGAAATAAACCTTTTTAGTGCGGTTGTTCGGCCTGTGAGGTGCTGGACTTCGCATGGTGTTGTGGGCGACTTCATGTTCATGATTGCCGAAATCTGCTTGGGATTGGCCTCGATTCCTCGTTGCATAACCAAGTATCCTAAAAATTCACCGGAAGTGACAGCAAACGTGCACTTTTTCGGATTTAATTTCATACCGTTCTTGTTGAGGACTGAGAAACACTCCCTAGGTGGTTCACATGGTCGTCCTCTCTTAATGACTTCACCAACATATCGTCAATGTAGATCTTCACCAGTCGTTGGTATGTTGCTCCGACATTCTTCAGCTCGAACGACATCACCTTATAACAGTATAACCCTCTATCTGTCACAAAGGCCGTTTTGTCCCTATCGTCTAGGTGCATGAGTATCTGATTGTAACCCGAGAAAGCGTCCAACAAAGTAAGCAGTTGGTTCCCAACTGTTGCCTCAACCAAATGGTCGATGTGCGGTAGGGGGAAACTGTCCTTTGGGCATGCCTTACTCAGATTGGTGAAGTCAACACAAACTTGCCACTTGCCGTTCTTTTTCTTTACTACTATGGGATTGGCTAGCCAGTCGGGGTACTTTACTTCGATGATTGGCCTTGCCTTGAGTAGTCTCTCCACGTCAGCATTTACCGTTGCGGCCTTTTCTGGGCCAAGCTTCCTTCATTTTTCCGGACTGGTTTGCACATCAGATCCACATTCAGCTCGTGGAAAATTACGTCGACGCCTATCCCCGTGACATCCTCTGTTGACCACGCAAAGGTGTGTTTGTTCTCCTTCAGAAAGGCAACCAATTCCTTAAAGATTTCTTTTTAGAGCTTCATGCCAATGGCGACACAACGATCCAGATTGTCTAGGTCAATGCACACTTGTCAGACCTTAGCGAGCCCGAGGTCCTCTGGTTATGCTTATTCGTAACTTCGCAGCCAGGAGCCGGACCCCAAATTTGTAATTGCTATTGCTGGGTAGCCCGCCGCAGCTTGTTCTCGCTTATGTAACACAACCGCGCCATTCGCTGATTGCCATGCACCGTCAGCATGCCATTGTCCATAGGGAACTAGATGCACTGGTGATAGGTTGATGGGACAGCTCGCATAGAGTGTATCCACGGGGTTCCAAGGATGATGTTGTAAATGTTCGGTGCTTCCACTATAGTGAATTTCGTTTCCATCTTAACGCCGCCCAGGTACGTGTCCAATTTTATCGTCCCGATAGCCATCACGGTTTTTCCATTGAAGGCGGTCAATGGCTGCTTGGTACGCTTTATTCGGTCCTCTGAGAGGTCCATTTTGTTGAACTTATCTTTATACAGGACATTCACCGAGCTTCCAGGGTCGACTAGAGCTCTTGTGACCTCGCAGCCGTCCAACATCAACTCCAGTACTAGGGCGTCATTGTGCGGGTGGTCGACGTGTCGAGTCTTGTGTTCGGAAAACTATAAAACATTTTCTTCTAGGGCGATTTCTTGCAGCCCATCAGTTATCAAACTGACTTGTCTGATATAGTTCTTGATAGCCCGGACTGAATCGTTGCAGAATGGGTTTCCTCCCATGATCATATTAATTCGATTCCTCGCAACGGGTGGTTCCTGAACTTCCGTGTTCCGTGCTTCCCTGTCACGCTTTGGGGGATCTGTATCGTTGTGGTATTGAGATCTTGTTGGCGAGTCTCCTTTCTTGGCCAATTCTTCTGACTTGTATTTGTTGAAAAGGTACTGTTTACACCCGTGACACTCCTCGGTTGTATGGCCCGTGGTTTGGTGGAACTCGCAGTATTTATCCGAAGTTTTGGCATCGGTGCTCCTAATCCAAGTATTAGATTGTGGCTTATAGCTTCCAATGGAATTTGAGACCCGTTCCTGACCCTACGCTCCCGAGATCTTAAAAGCCCTATGTTTTCCCGAGCTGCCTTCAGACCGGGTACCGCGAGAGGACCGCCTGGAATCCCTTTCCTCTTTTAATTTCTCCTTGGGAGTTGATTTCCACGTCTGGGCGTGTTTCTCTGCATAAGCCTTTTTCTCCTCTTCAATTTGGACAAATCTAGATGCTCGGTGAAGAGCATCCTCTAATGATATAGGTCGATTCAACATCAAATCTTCTCAGAAATGCGAGCTGTACCACAGAGCATTCCGTAATGCTGTGATTCCCGCTTCGTCGCTGACGACGATGTTGGAGATCACCGCCTTGAACCTTGCTAGGAAGGATCAAAAGGACTCGTCCTTCTTCTGGGCCATTGTCCATAGATCGGTGTTCGTGGCTCCCTTCTCGATGAACATCGAATAGTGCTTGATAAAGGCAGTCGAAAGCTCGTTAAAATTGTCAATGGTGTTCGGCTTCAGTCTTGAAAACCAGTTGAGGGCTGCTCCTAACAGATTCTCCACGAAGAGTTGGCAGTACCCAACATCTTTCCTGCTGTCGTCGAACTTCACTCTTCCCATTGCGATGCAAAATGCGGTTATGTGAGCTCGGGGATCTGTCTTTCCCTCGTAGGGCACGATCTTCTGTTTGATCTGGGAATTACCGCATTGATTATACGGTGAGTGAAGGGAGTTCTTTGTGTTTCCTCTATCACTCTATCTACTTCGAGAGCTGAGCTTGTTGCCTTATGTATCTGAAACTGCATGGTTCGGAGCTCGGTCGTTGCCTGGGCAAGAGTTTGCCTTAGCGTAGTGAGCTCGACATCTATCTAGGCGTGTGTCTCTAGATTTGACTCCTGCCGGGCCGGGGTGTGACCATCGCTCGACCTTCGGTCGTTGGGTCCACCGTTGTGTTCAGGCTGGTGAGCTGGCCCTGTTGGTGGCAACAAGGACTCCAACCTGACCTGTTGAAGAGCTTGTGTTTGGGCTAACTCCTCCAATCTTGATCTAGATTATCGATTCTGCTCCTCCTGCCTTTCGTTTGCTGCTACCAATAGGGCTTAAACACCTCTCATGTTCTCCGGTAGCTGAGCAAGCACGGCCTGCAGGTCTACCGTTTGGGCAGGTGGGTCCTGGTCTTGTGTTTCGTTGACTGTGCCTGGTGGGAGGTTAGCGTTCAATTGTCCTACATCCGTGAGTGTGGTGTCGATGCCGTCGTTTCTTCCAGACATGATTTCCTGCGAATTCAAAGATGAATCATACGAAGAAGATATGTTAGTGCGAAATACCTGGATCTCAGCAGTAGTTCGTGATGTAGCGTAGCGGAATCCCCCCTCCTTCTAGTGCCAATTGATGGACCTCGAATCCAACTCAGAATATAGGGTGTGTAAAGTTTGTATTCGAATAAATGTAAACCGGGTTACGATGTACTGATCGAATATAAACTTTCAGTGATTGTTATTTTCTATTGCTAAGCTTGTAGTCCCGGAGCCGAATCCACCATGAGTTTCTCCTCCTCTCTCTTTTATAGTCCATCGCCTCTTGTAACAGTCCCTTGATACTCTCTCTAGTAATAAAGCCTCATCAATGTGTATTTAATTGGTCTTTCTCATTCAAAACATAGAGGTTACTTTCTCCTCTTCTTGGGCTATGGGCTTATCCTTCTCCTTAACTAATGAGTATTTGCTAATAGACCTTTTCCGACCCATCAATTCTTGGATCGGATTAATCCGGATTGAGTGGGGTGGGAACCACCTCCATCCAGACTCTCTTTCATAAACCATATAAATCTGTTTGAGTTATAAAAATATATTTAATAGCCACAAAAGATATTTAAACTCATGACTTCTACAACAAAATTCATATACACATTATCTAAATGTCACACGAGATTTTGTTAGAAATTATGTTACTACTATTTCTTACAATTTATATGTTTTCGTGATTTTTCTTCTATCGATTTTTGCAAAAATACTTTTTTTCTTTGTGTTGGATCTAATTAAATCCGGTGTATCTACAGACGCACAATCAAACTGTAAAACAAACGAAAATTTTGTATACTAGATACTTTTTTTTGGGTTGTTCTTCCGGGGCAAAACTAAGAAAGACCAGACCAAGGAAGAGGCCATCTAAGGTTGAAAGGAAAATTCAGAAAGAGCTGAATGATAAACCTCGTAGTCAACCAATTGAAGAAATGGAGATTGATTTCAAGTCAGGAGAAAAAAGAAAATTGGAGCAGAAAACTAAAGGAGTCAACAAGAGCATCAAGCTATCTTCTGAAAAGGTGGTCCCTGGAGAGGGACTGCCGAGACCTCAATGAGCATCTTCTCTTGGAACTGCCAAGGCATTGGTAAATCCTATGATTTGGTAGTTCCTAGACTCAAGGAGATACGATCCAAGTATTTCCCTGAGGTCCTGTTCCTTATAGAAACTATGAATAGTAAGGATGTACTAGAAGATTTGCAGGCTTGGCTAGGTTATAGTAATCTTGTAACGGTGGATCCTGTTGGTAGACAGGGAGGTTCATCAATTTTTTGGAAGCCAAATGTATCTCTCCGTGTTTTTGAAGCCTGTAAAAACCTTGTAGACTGTCAAATATCTTATGGAGATCTTTCTTTTTATGTCTTGTATATATGGTCCTCCGCATTTGCAAGACAGAGCAATTTTTTGGGAAAAGATAACTAGAATAGGGATTGCTAGACATGATAGTTGGTGTCTAGTGGGAGATTTTAATGACTTGCTGCATAATGGGGAAAAGGCTGGTGGTCCTCCCAGGCCTTTGAAACAGTTCAAACCCTTTTGTGATATGGTATCTGCCTGTAGAATAAAAGAGCTTCCAAGCTGTGGAAATAGCTTCACTTGGGGAGGAATGAGAAATCATCAATGGATACAGTGTAAGCTGGATAGAGGCTTTGGAAACAGCATGTGGTTTTCCATGTTTCCAGCTGCAAACCAAGCTTTTTTGGAGAAAAGAGGATCAGACCACAGGCCTGTCCTAATTAATTTGATTTCATCTCAAGAAGTCTATAGAGGTTGTTTTAGATTTGACAGAAGATTCCTCTATAAACCTCGGGTTCAAGAGACGATTTCTGCAGCTTGGAACCAATTGGAGAATGTGGAAGGAGTTACTGTGGCAAATAGAATCAGAGTTTGCAGGAAAGGCTTAAGTAAATGGAAAAAGGAGAACACAACAAATGCCATGGATTCTATCTCACAATTACAAAAGAAGCTTGAAGAGGATCAATCCAGCCATTATCCAAACTTTGATCATATCAAATTCTTGAGGAAGGAGTTGGTGATGGCCTATAAAGAGGAGGATAGATTCTGGAGACAAAGATGCAGGGAGAGATGGCTAGCTGAAGGAGATTTAAATACCAAATTCTTTCATGCTAAGGTCAAGGCTAATAGATCAGCTAAATTTATTGAAAAGCTCATAGATGATGAGGGTAGAGAACATATAAGGCTGAAGCAGCTAAAGGAGAGGTGGCATCTGCGTATTTCTCCAAACTCTTTACATCTAATCATCCTTGCAACTTTGATATTTTGCTGGAAGATCTACAACCAAAGGTGACACATATAATGAACAACTCTCTCATTAAGGAAGTTTCTAATCAAGAGATAAAGGAGGCTGTTTTTTCTATTAAACCTTCTAGTGCCCCTGGAGCAGATGGCATGAATGCCTTGTTCTTTCAACACTACTGGGACATAATAGGAAATCATGTCATTAAAGAAGTTAGAGAATTCTTCCTCTCAGCATCTCTCCCTCAAGAATGGAACTATACTCAGTTGTGTCTATTACCAAAGGTCAAAAATCCAACAAGGATGGTGGATCTCAGACCAATCAGTCTGTGTACTGTCTTATACAAGGTAATTTCAAAAATCCTTATTAAAAGGTTACAACCTTTCTTGCCAGAGATTATTTCTGTGACCTAGTCAGCTATTGTATCAGAGAGAAATATCACAAACAATATCATTATGGCTCATGAGATAGTTCATGGTTTGAGAACTCATCCACAGGTATCAAAGACTTACATGGCTATTAAATCAGATATGTCCAAAGCTTATGACAGGGTGGAATGGAGATATTTAGAAAGGATCCTTCGAGCATTAGGCTTCCACCACATTTGGATCAGATGGGTTATGTCTTGTGTAACTACTATTACATACTCCACTCTCATCAATGATAGGCCATATGGTTTGGTGAAACCTCAAAGAGGGCTTAGGCAAGGAGATCCTTTGTCTCCCTTCCTTTTTGTTTCATGCACAGAAGGGCTTATCAATCTGTTTAATAAGATGCAGAGATCTGATCAGATTTCTGGAGTGAAATTTGATGATGCAGGACCAGCTATTAATCACATCTTATTTGCGGATGATAGCCTCTTCATATGCAAAGCTTCAGAAGATCAATGCAGGAAGCTCAATGAAATCCTTAGAGTTTATAGCCAAGCTACAGGTCAAATGATTAATGTCAACAAATCCTCCATCACCTTTGGTAATCACATTCCAGAGAGTAGCAAACCAGTTATAAAAAGGATAACAGGCATCCAGAATTAGGGAGGTGCATGTACTTATCTAGGCTTGCCTGAATGCTTTAGTGGTTCCAAAACGGACATGTTAGCTTTTATCCATGAAAAGTTGAAGACTAGGATCTCTGGTTGGTTTGCTAAGAAACTTTCGCATGGGGGAAAGGAGGTGCTGCTAAAGGCAGTATGGATGGCTCTCCCAGTATATGCTATGAACTGTTTCTTACTTCCTAAAGCTACTGTTAAGGCTTTGACCTCTGCAATGTCACAATTCTGGGGGGGAAGCAACATAAGGAAAAAGGAAAATACACTGGATCAGCCCGGAAAACTTATGTTTACCAAAGGATCACGGAGGGTTGGGATTTAGAGATCTAGAGAGTTTCAACTTGGCACTGCTTGCTAAGCAAGCATGGATCATCCTGCAGAACAGCCAAAACCTTGGTGTAAGATTTTTGAAAAGTAGATACTTCCAGAATCAAGATTTCCTGTCTGCTCAGATAGGAGTTAGGACTTCTTTCATCTGGAAAAGTATTCTGGCGGGGAGGGGTCTTCTGAATAAAGGATTAAGGAATATGGTGGGTAATGGAGAAACTTTATCAGTATGGACTTCCCCATGGCTATATGATGAGAATCTGGTAAATCTTAACCAAGGAATGAGATCACCATTGCTCAAACCTATCATTGTTGATCTGGATCTCAAGGTAAGTGCTCTCATTAACCAAGAATCTAAAACCTGGGACCCTGGTATTTTTGAAGAGCTTTTCTTCCCTGGTGATGTTGAACTGATTATGAAGATCAAACCTGCTACAGAAACAGAGGATTATAGAATATGGATTCATGAAAAGTCAGGCAATTACTCTGTAAAATCTGGATACAGACTAGCATATTCTATATCCCACAAAGAATTGTTGGAGCAAGCTATGAGAAGACCATCAACTCTGGATCTGAAGAAAGAAATGTGGAAGATTCAAACAACTCCAAAGATCCAAAACTTCCTTTGGAAATCTCTAAATGGAGCCATTCCCGTTGCAAATAGATTGATAAGCAGGGGTATATCTATTGATGTTTCTTGTCAAGCATGTGGGGAAGAGGAGGAAACAATCAACCATGTTCTGTTTTCATGTCACTTGGCAAGACAAACTTGGGCTTTGTCTGGTTTTCCATATCTAGAAGGAGGATTCAACCATACTTCTTTGGCTAACAACTTTCACTATCTCTTGATGGCTACTAAAGCGCATTGTATGGCTATGGAAATCAAAAGATGCTACCCCTAGATCCTTTGGTATTTATGGAAGAATCGGAATGCATTGGTCATTGAAGGAAAAAAGTTTGAGGTCATGGAAACAATCCAGAAAGCTAGAGAAGAAGCTGACCTTTGGTTTTTAGCTAAAACTATGGCGAGACAAGAAGGAGAAAAAGCCAAGAATCATAGAGGAAGCAATAAAGTTCTTTGGATTCCCCCTAGACCAAACTTGTTGAAATGCAATATTGGGTGTGTGTGGTCAAAAGGAAATAGGTTGGGAGGTGCGGCTTGGGTACTAAGAGATGAGTGGGGAAGAGTTTTGTTACATAGTAGAAGAGCCTTTCCAAATACCCCTGATAAAAGAGAAGCTGAATTCCTCACTTTAAAATGGGCAATGGAGAGTATGGTAAGTCATCACAAAGATAATATCATCTTTGCTTTTCCAGGTCCGGAGTTAGTTAATGCACTGAAGAAGCCAAAATCTTGGCCAACCTATCAGTTTTAATCTTCAGAGTTACAAGAGGAAGTTTCCTCATTATCAAGTTGGGAAGTGGTTTTTGAATTGAAACAAAGAAATAGAGGAGCATCTCTTATTGCCGATAGTGTCATAAAGGATCTAAGGTTGCAGTCTTATGTTCAAATAGGTCCTCCACCATGGTTATCATCTGTTTTTGAGGCAGAAAGAGTTTCTCATCTATAATCTTTGTTGCAATTCCTTTGTTCTCATTTTTTGTAGGAAAGGCAAGTTTTTGGTCAAAGTCCTTTCCTATGTAATTTGTAAACTTTGCATTTCAGTAATCCAAGCTAGATGATCAAAGAAAAAAAAGATACTTTTTTTTTGGGTCAGAAAGCATACTAAATACTTAAATATTCATAAAAGGAACTATTTGGTAAAATCGAAATACTGTTTCGATCATCTAAAAGACAGCTAAAGTGATAACAAACAGTTATTTAAATTTATTAGTAAATATTTCGAAATCATTTTAATAAAAATGAAAAGAATCTTTTTAAATCACCTTTGAAGAAAATGTTGTTTTCCTTTCTACAATGATTGTTTGCCCTATCCTGTTTTGGGGAAAGAAGTTCAACCAGATTTAACGCACAAACCCAGAACAACATTTTCTTTTCGGTATGTACTTCTTAGTTCTTTATAATCAACATTTCTTTCTAAAAGCATAGTCCTTTTTCTCATTTTGGTCAACTCCAAAAGCCTAGTTTTTTTCCCCTTTTCTTTTGACAATTATCCTTCAAAAAGTATGCACTACATAATCTAAAGGCAAAGAAAAAAAAACTATTGACGCATTACAAATGTGTGTAAAAATGTAGACACACGATCACGCACTACAACTTTATATATTGTACACCAAATTAAACACGCTGTTCAAACTATCTATACGGCTTCACGTGAAACATGTTTAAACTATTTTATGAAACAGAACATTATTATTATCTAACTAATTAAAAGTCCTTAATTCTAAACTCCCCAACCATACACGTCAGCTATACCCAACAACCCTTCCCTCACTGCCACGTCAGCTACGGACATTGTGCCATCCGAACAACCAACGCCACGCCGTCTTCCAATGCAGACAAATTGAAAACTGCAAGACGTGCAGCCCCTGTTCGCCATTTATTGGCCCACCCACCAACACAACCCAACATCTGAGAAACCAGCTACTTAGCATGGCTTCGAAGCCCAATAACTTCAAGCCCCACCATTCCCACCAGCGACAGGCCCTGTAGCTTCACCTTCACCCCCGCCGCGCCTTCCTACTCGCAAAAGAAACCCTAATTGTCGTTTCTCTTTCCTACCTCCTCTTCATCTCCCCCACTCCTTCCCTGTAACTCCCACTCTTTATTGCCGCATTCGCTACACCAATTATTGTTACGCCTCATCAAGTCCTTCAACCTCAACGGCGCCATGACTATCACTGCCTAGATAAATCCAAACCTTCTCCCCCACCCAGCCCCTCACCGAACCTTAGCTCATTATCCCCGTCTAATAACGTTCTTTTATGATGAAATGAGTTTTTCCCTGATTGAGAGTATTCATAAACTTATTAGTTTCATTTTCAATGCTTAGAAATGAGTAGACTGCAGCAATCGGCACATGATTATTTGGCCAGTGTTTACAAAGAACATGAAAAGGCCTCTCAGCATCTGGAAGCTCACAGGAAAGAATATGAAGAGCGGGAGAAATATGTGGATAAGTGTCAAATAAAGAATAAGACTGAGCCAAGAAAGCTTCAGTGGCAAATACAGAAGGTAAGTAGGCAACCATCACATCCATTGTACAACATTACTCTTTTATGATATGAGCAATGATTCGTGAAATCTTTTAATATCATGGGACTTATGAAAGAAAGTGATGATCCGTATATCAATCAGGTAAGCTATTCATACATTATTCTGAATAAGTTTCTCTTGGCTATTGAATTTGCTCCTCTCAGGTTTGACATGTTTCTTCTCATTGTTAGATACGCTAATAAAGATTCTGCAATTTTACTTTTATTCTAGAAAGGCCACCACCACGCTTCTCTTACTCAATGCGTTTTAACAAATCTCACCAGTACATGAATTTTATCTCCCATTGCTCTGATTAGCTTACTAATTAATTCTTCCTTTTGCTTTTGTGTATAGACGATTTATCATCCATAAATCAAATCTCTGTGTAGACCAAGTTTCCCGGTTTCGTGGCCCATACAATCTTATGTTGTGTCTTCTTCTACTTCTTATTAGTTTCTTATTTGGGATCCGCGATAAAGTATTTCCAAGATTATTGTGGAAACTACTTCTTATTAGTTTCATATAATATTATCTTATTTTAAGTTGTAACTATAATATTATAAATAATTTAACGCAAAAGAACAATACATTAAGTTTTGATTAATTATCGTCTTTGTGATACCAATGTAGGTACCACAAGATTCGGTGTACGGAACTTACAATAGAAAGTCTTTTTGGACATGTAGAGAAAAAAACGCGAAGCTAAATTGGATGAGAAAGTCTATACTCGCTAGAGTAAGGTGCAACATGTTTAGAGGGATCTATATTTAATAAACTAATATTAGATATCGTATGTAACATTAACAATTTAATAAATTTAAATTGATTTGCGCCTTGCGTAAATTAAAGGTTCTATTTTCAAAAATATGATGAAAACATATTTATTTTAAAAAATTAAGTTTTGCCTGCAAAATATTAATAAAAATTGATGTATAGATTGATATGAGTATTTCTATAAAAATATTTTTCCTTGAAAAATTATGAACCAAACTCCTATTATTCTTGATAATTTCTAAATAAATCTTTGACAAATGTAATGATTACCATGACAACTACCGCATTCATTACAAACATGGGTGGGATCTTAATCTTTATTTGTAATATCTGATATTAATCTTATTCATAACATATTTAGTGTGATTTTAGTTTTCATTTGTTTTAAATTTTTGAGATATCAAATTTATGTAGTAAACTAACTTTTTAAAAACCATAAAACTAGCATGGTTTATACCCGTTGTTCCGTTAACTCTTTCGGTCAAATAATTTAATTCAAATATTAAATTGATAACCAAGTATTTTTTGGATGATCATGCATAACTATATTTTACGAATGAATAGAATTGCAATTACTATGTAAAATGTGTATAATTTTGGAAATATTTATTAACTCATTTTTTATTTTTTTGTGACTAATAAATCAACATACTTATAGAAGCATTGCAAAAAGTATCTAATAGAAATTATAACAACACATTCAAGTTAAAAAATAAAGTATTTCACATTAAATATATCAAGACAAATAAATAAGTCTTTGAAAAAATAATCTGAACTCTAAAATTTAGAAGTTGAGATATCTAACTACAATTTATTTTTTTGGCTTTTTATCAACATTATTTTTTTGGCTTCTATATTTTGGGTTTACAATATGTTGTATTTAGTATATGTTAAATTACAAGTTTTAAATTTTGTGTTAATAAAAAATTGTTATTACAAGTTAGGCGTAATGTAAATCAAAAACTATACATATATATATTTTCAATAAAAATTACTTATTACAGCTTTTGTTAATAATCAGACTTTTATTGATATTAAAAGCAACAACCACATCTTCCAAAACCAAAATTCAGTATAGTCAAAAGTCTTAAAATTTTATAGCAAAAACCGAGAACCATAATCCTTACCAATCACATCCTTCATCTTATTACTTAAAGTTAAATCTCAATATTAACGTAAATATCTAACGATAACATATGAACTATGTTGCGAAATGCCAAAACCTACTTATGTTATGTACATGGAAAAATAGAAAAGTTTCACTTCATGTAAATAGTTTTTAACCATCTTCAACAAATACAATACAACAAATTTTTACACGGTAAATATCATGTATGCCCAAACATTGATGGCCAAAATAGAAAATAACCCAAGAGATTATATAAAATATTAAAAAACACATTTAAAACACATAAATCTGCGCGTAATCATTTCAATATCACTCTTATAAGCCGCCACATCAGACAATACAATTTCTCAAATGAGTAATTTGCCAAAACGCAACTCCATCAATATTCATTCGATATTCAATTAACCGTCCATTTTCTCTGATTATAAATCTATATTTTGTTTGTCAGGTATGTTCATCACTTTTTCTATTATTGATAATTAATTTAAGGTTTTCTATATTACAAAATACAAAATAAAACTTTTGGTATCAACAAAATGTTTCATAATATTAAATGTAATTATATAAGTTATGTTCGCCGATCAAACAACAAAATGAAAGAAAAAGTCACAACATACATAATTTACAGACCACAAAGCCGCGCGTAGCACGGCGAAATTCCTAGTCTAACTAATCAAAAGGCACTAATAGTGGCCTCTCAATATATCCACATAAGCTTTAATCCAAAGGCTCCTCTTTTTGCCACATCAGCTTTCAACGCCACACCGTTTCGCCAGCCAACGCCACACCGTTTTCCAAAAAAGCTAACACACACCACACTATCTGCAACAACAAAAAACAACAAGGTTCTCAACCCTCTCATGGGCCACATTGTTTATTAAATGTGCTCGCCTCAAACCCAAGCCACATTGTCTTCCTCACAACCTCCACCACCGACGCTCCTGATCCTTTCAAAGAAAAACCCTAAACCGTTACATTCTCTTCCTCCACAGTATTCAATTCACCACTCTCCCCACTCTCCCTCCCTAATGTCCCCTTCCTTCATTGCTCCACTTGATTTCGCATTTACATAGTCTAATAATAAACAAATATAGTTCACAATATAAGATGACACATTGCCACCATGTTGATTCAATATCAAACAAAAAATCTATCTCCATGGTGATCTACCTTCCCTTACTTCGTTTCCTTTCTTCTTTTGATTTCTTTTAAAAGAGCA
>OVAN01006786.1:0-20680 GCA_900406275.1 Anastatica hierochuntica | reverse complement strand
TAAATAAAATTTAAGCGTAGCAGTTTTAAAACGCTATCATAGAAGATAAAAATTTCGCCAAAACAAAAAATTGCCTAATTGGCGCCCATTACACAATTTTGGCTCCAAAAGTGAATTTTTATTCTCGTTAAATGAAATTTAGGCATAACATTTTTAAAACGCTATCATAAAAGACAAAATTTCGTCAAAACGAAAAATTCCCTAAGTGTTTGGCGCCCATTATACAATTTTGGCTCCAAAAGTGAAATTTTATTCCCGTTAAATGAAATTTAGGCATAGCATTTTTAAAACCCTATAATAGAAAACAAAATTTCGTCAAAATGAAAAATGTCTTAGTGTTTGGCGCCCATTACACTACTTTGGCTCTAAAATGTCTTTTATTTTCCCGCGATTACAAACATAGCGTATTAATTTTATAAACGCTATTATAATGGCCAGTGCTTGTATACAATAGCAGAACTCTTATAAACGCTATACTACGATGCTATTAATACCCACATTTCCTGTAGTGCTTCCGATAGAGGAATGTTGTCAAGTTGCTCGACCTTGGCTCTTCATCGTGATTACTTGCCATGGCTCTCGATGGCGGCGTGGGTGGGCGATGGTTTTCGTCAAGCGCGACTTCGTAGCATTAACGAGCATGCTCTTAGTCACCAGTGATTTCTCTTATTCCCCATGGCATGGAGCATTTCATGGTTTGGTATAACGTTCAAGGTACACCTTTCATGGCATGGATCCAAGGTCTTCTCATAATGGCATTGTATGCCGATAAGCAGTCTACGATGGCGAAACTGGTTTGTTTATGTAGCTCATCAACGGAAACCACCAAGACTATTTCCCCCATGGTTAGCTTTACATCACCACTGAACCCAACTAATGGACTCGACTTCGACTATAGGCTTGGCTTGGTGGTCCCTATTTCCTCCATGGTCCTCCAGAATAGGATGTTGGTGGAGCTTTCGCTGTTAATTAGTACGCATCGTAAGACACAGTTGGTCATGGTTAGAGTTACCGCCAGGGCGTCGTGATGAGTGGCTCATACCCTACCATCCTTTTCGGTAGTGAAGCTTATAACCTCAGATTGTAAAGTTTAACTCCTTGGTTTCCCGGACACAAGATAGATTCCTTTGGTTCTAAGATTTCTTCTTATATTGGTATTTCCAGGTCTTGGTATGCCATATTCCCCCTGCTGTGTGATTGATCACACTATGGTATGCTGGCAAGTCTGTGGTTGAACCTTCCGGTTTTTGTGCTTGCTTTGTCTTCACGAGCATCACCTTTCTTTTAGAGAGAAAGTCTTTTAGATGGCTCTTCTTGAATAACTCGTGCACCTCCAATTTTTGTGACACGCATTTCTTTGTAGAGTGTCACGGTCACGATAGAAATCACCCCATTATGATTTATCCTTTAGTGTATTGGGCTATTGCAGCTTAGGTGACCAATTAACTACGTCGTTCACCTGCCTTAGTTTGTTGATTATTCAACAGAATCCTTAGTCAGGATATCTTAATCAGGCCATGCCATTGTGACATGCTATCCTTCATTAGCCCTTGCCTTGTCTTTAAGCCATGGCTTTATGTCGTCCTTTGCGGATACATAGTTCCCTTGATTGAAGGTTATTCAAAGATTTTGGTTGGTAGGTGTATGAAGCAGAAGCTCCAAGACATGAGAAATTCGCTCTTGATGCTTCCTCGGATATTGATTATGATCACAAACATCGAGGTTCCTGAGCAGCATATGTTTGATGAGCAAGGAGCTAAGTAGCAGGTTGAACACGAGGAGAAGGGAGCTAAGGAGCAGTTTGAACCCAAGGAAGAAGAAGAAGCCAAAGAACTCAATGAATAAGAAGACTTATCTTTGCCTCTTGGACCCATGACTCGTTGTAAAGCTAAGAAGTTTTTGAGCAAGCTTTGCAACATCATCTATACATCATCCAAGGCCGCCTTGAGTACGCTTGTCCAACTACCATGGTTAAGATTCAAGCTACTTAAACTTTTCGACAAGGGAGGTATAGGGTCTCTAACTTGGTTTTGTCCCACTAGGTTTTCCAAGTTATGTTTTTAGTGACGCACGGGCATATTGTTGTTTTACAAATGCCCTTGTTGAAGCCTATGTCCATCCCCCATTTCCCCCTTCTTTTCGTTAGATATGTTTCTTTTAAACTCTAGTCATTATTTTTTGTTATTTTCAAGGTTATGTGTATGTACATGTCTTGACTCTTCATGCTGTCTCTCTCTCTCTCTCTCTCTCTCTCTCTCTTATGGTCGAACTCTCTCTTGTGGAAAGACAACTGATGTGTACATATTTTTTTGCATATTTTGGTGCATTTTAGCTTAATTTCATCCACATTTAGGTTTTAATATTTGCATATAAGTCTTAAAATCCATAAGTTTGACTCTAGAGTCTAGTTTAGGATCATATTGCATTTGCATATCATTTCTTTGCATTTGTAGGTACAACTTTAAGATGGATTCATGGAGGGTCTAGAGGTGGATTCAAGGTGGATTTGTAGCTAAGGAATCAAGGAAAAGGGGAGTCAAATGCTATAGGAGAAGATGGGATCAATTGGAGCATTTAAGAGGAAGAAGAAGAGGCAATAAGCTGCCAAGGTGACCAGTTGTCGACCCTGAGGTCGACAGTGAGGCACCTTGGGTCGACAACTGCCTTCTTAGGGAGCTTTGCTTCCCAAGGTGAGCTACTGTCGACCGGTAGGTCGATGGTAGCACACATTTGGGCAACGACTGCCCACCTTGACGTGAAAAAAACCCTTGACTGTCCATACTTCTTCTCTTTAGTATAAATAGCTTCTTATGTGAACCAAGAATAAGGAGATCATTAACTTTACTTTTCTTTGAACATCTTTCATCTATTTTGAGATCTTAACTATTGTAATAACTTCTTTGATACTTTTGAGTGGATTTGGATCTTTTCTTTTCATCTCTTTCTCTAGATTTATTTCTAAGAACATGAGAGCTCAAAGACCCAACTCTTTTCTTTGGATTTCCATGACTCTTAGTTAGTAGATCCTTCTTGGATCTTGAGATGTAGTAGGCTAGGGTTAGATCTAGTGTTGTGATGGATGATTAGGCTAGATTTTTTCATAAATTCCTACTAGATCTAGTTTAGTTCTTCAAAGTTCATTTCTTGCTCATTGAGGCCTAGAAAGTGTTCGATGAAATGGTTGAGAGATAGATCTATGTTTTTCACTTTGAGCTATCAGAGTAGTTTGCCCAATGGGGAAAAGGTTTTAAATGGCTAGAAGGGCTAGAGGAATACTGTCACTTACATGTTTAGATAGGCAACAAACGAGAGTTGAGCCTTTTAATGTGTATGGGTAAATAGATCTTCGCCAGGAGAGTGGGTAGATCGATTATAGAGGGATCCTTGGCCTAGGAATAGTTTCAATCCTCTAATAAAGCCTTATCCAAGTCTATCACATCACTAGATCGACCCTGAACCCATTATTATTATCTCAAGATCGTACATTTTTATTGTTTACATCCAAATTCACTCCTTTATTGCTTTACTTATTTGCTTGTCTAATTATTGCTTTCATTTATGCACTTTTATTATGTTTGGCCTTGTTGATCGTTAGATTTAGTGGAGACCCGTGACAATCCCCATCTAAATCGACCACATAGACTAGGATTCTTAGTGTATTTCGTTTGCTTAGGTTCTACTAGTCAAGCCTTCAAATCCTTGGACGACTCTAAAGTACTACGATTTAACCTTGTTTTCTTGCGGGATTGAGATTAGGGTTTAGGTTTATAAATATTAAACTTTGACAACCAACCCACGTCAAGTTTTGGCGCCGTTGCCAGAGATTTAAGCTTTAGCTAGAATCTTCAAAGAGATTTCTAGAATTCAAGGACTATAATTTATCTTTTTGCTTATTTTATTAAAGTTTCTAACTTTCTTTTGTTGGTTTTCTTTGATTTGTGAAGGTACATGATAACAAGGTCAAGAACTGAGCCAAATACAAGACTTCTTGACATTGATCCAACACTCACTGAAAGACAACAATCAAGACAAAGAAGAGCTAGAGAAAGACAAACCCATCTAAGAAGGTTGGGTATGAATCAAGAAGTTGAACAAGAGAATCCTCCACCTATGGAGAACCCTCAACAAGAACGATTTCCCCCTCCTAATCATGGGAATTTCATTGGTCAAGAGGACCGAGGGAACCGTCCATTCCACCTCCCTAGAGAAGAATCAAGGATTGGAGAAGCCGGTGAGCCATTCACTAATGGCGAAAGGATGGGTATAAGACCCCCACCAATCCACAACAACAACTTTGAGATCAAGTCAATCCTGATTAACATGGTGCAAAACGCTTGATTCTTTGGTCTTGCGTTGGAAAACCCTCTAGAGCATTTGGATAACTTTGAAAGGTTAACCGGAGCGGTAAAGATTAATGGAGTTCCGGAGGATATCATCAAATTGACTTTTTCCATTCTCTTTGGGAGACAAAGCATCTCAGTGGGAGAAAGGCGTTGTGATAGTTTCTATCACAATATGGGACGAATGTAAAAGGAGATTTTTGGCTAAGTTCTTCTCGCCCCAAAGGATGACAAAGATAAGGAATGAGATCTCTACCTTCAAGCAAGGAGGAATGGAGTCATTATATGAAGCTTGGGAACGCTTCAATGGATACATAAGGATTTGTCCTCACCATGGTATCACCAAGGGCAACCTACTTCAAATTTTCCATAGAGGTATCCATGAGAAGTACCGCTTGGCTTTGAACACCGCCTTCATGGAAAGATTTGCTAGTCTTTCCACCAATCAAGGAGAGAAACTCATAGACAATCTCTCCCAAAGCGACAATTGCGATGGTAATGATTATGACAGAATGGTGAGAAGCACGAGATCTAAGGAAGACAAGATCAAGGAGCTTAGTGATAAGGTTGATAGGCTCATTCAACAAAAAAAGAAGAAGTGTTCACTTTGCAAAAACCGAAGTCGAAGGACAAGAGAGTGAAAACCAAGAAGAAGTGAGCTACATCCAAGGAGGATACTACCAAAAACCCTTCAACCAAGGATACAAGCCTTTCAACAACAACTTATCCTTTCGAAGCATTAATGTGGAGAATCCACAAGATCAAGTCTATCCTCCCAAGACTAACTAACAAGGGTATCAATACCAATCTAAGCAAGGATACTACCAAAAGCCTCAACAACAAGTTGATCCTACCAAAGAAGAAGAGAATCATGTTGTGGTTAAGAAAGTAGTGGAAGGACAAAATGAGACAAAAGTCGAGCTCAACAAGAAGTTTGGGGGAGATGAATGTGAAGATAGAGTTTATCTACCGAGACATAAATATCAAGCATGAAGCTCTTGCTTCGCATGTTAAGGTCATAGATCCCCAACTCCAGCAAGTGATCTCGGACCGTAAGGGAAAAGGAGTAGCTAAAGAGAAGGGAGAACCTAGCAAGGACTTTTGCAATGCTTTCATAGAAGAAATCAACAACACTACTCAACCATGGGACTATATTGTCTTCACTCTTGAAGAGGAGAAGATTATTGATGATTTTGAAAATCTATTTTTGAATCCTCTTGATGAGATTGTTGATTTCTTGGATGTGGATTTGGTTGGGAACCCGATTGTTAAGAAAGGTCATGCCGGATTTGACCTTGAAATTGAAAGGACAAGTGCTCCGATTGGAAAGAAGCTCGAGAAGAAAGAAACTTCTTTGGCTAAAGGAGATACCGAGATTGACAAAGAAGAAGAAGAGCCTTTGATTATTGATGAGGCTACTAAGGAAGAAATTTTCAAGGAAGCTAAGGAAAGGGAAAGCTTCAAGGAAGAACATGAAATTAATGTCTCAAGGAAAGAGACATTTGAGAAAATTGATTAGAAACCAAGGCCTCCTAGCGACGAGTCTAGTAAGATGGACATAAGCAAAGAGGAATTCTCCATCTTGGATTCTTCTTCTACAAAGTACCGCTTACCTTACCCTCAATGTTATAAGAAGGAGATCTTAGGGGCACTCTATAGTAAGATGAAACATGATGGTGATTTGGACATCCTTCAAGAATGGTATGACATGGCCAAAACCGATGCAAGGGTTAAGGAAAAGTTTGAGAAGAAATTGGCCACCATAAAAAGGGTAGAGAAGGTGATTCAAGCTAACAATATCCGGATCTATATAGTGGGAAAGAAGTTCTTAAAAAGGAGCAATGATGAAGGAAGGTTCGTAGTACCTTGTGCTCTAAGGCTCCCAATTTGAGAATGCACTAGCGGATACCGGTGCTAGCTTGAATGTTATCTCTCTATACCGTGTAAAGGAGCTTGGTTTAGAAGGTGAAATCAAAGAAAGAGCCAATCTCGTACTTTTGGGAGATGCTACACGGAAGGTTCCGATAGGAAGGTTGGAAAACATGAGGCTAAAAGTGGGAAACACTTATGTGGAGAGTAACTTTGTGGTAATGGATAACAAATCCCACCAAGCCAAATTCCCAATTCTACTTGGAACCCCCTCCTTGTTATCTACGGGTGCCATAATTGATTGTGAATCAAAGAAGTTGACATTAGAGTATGTTGACAAAGGAGTATCTTACCCTATGATTGAACTTGATAAAGACATTGGATATTGTGGTACAATGTACCAAGGAGAGGCAAAGGAAATGCCTAGAATTCATGGCGAGAAGGTAGCTAGAGGAGAGGACATGAAAGAAATTGGATCTCCAAGTTTCAAAAGTGGCTACAACCCAAATGACTACAAAATAAAGAGGAGTTGCTAACTTCTTCAAGATAAGGGATTATGCTACAAAGAAGGCATCGATAGGACCCGACTTTGAAAGGAAGGTCCTCCATTTCACCAACTAAAAGCAAAGAAGAACGGTCAAGCTAATAACCTTAAACAAGCGCTTTTGAGAGGCAATCTTTAAATCTCATGCATATCCTTTGTAAATATTTCGTTTTAAGTCTTTAAATCTCAATGCTTTTCAATTCAATAAAATATGATATGTCTTGGGATAACCTTGTTCCAAAGACATCCTTTTGCTTAAGCTTGGGAGAACTAATCAAAGCAAGGATCAAAGCCAAAATGGAGTAATGATTGGACATTTCCAAGAAGTCACCATGACTTAGTAATTAAGAGCATTCCTTTGGCTAAGGTAAGTTCTCTTGAATTCAAGCATTTCATATGCATTTCACCACTTTAAAATAATTTCAAGAGTGATCTTGCAAAAACATGATTTGAGAAAACTAAAACCATTTTTGATCCATTTAAAAACCCTTTGGTCCTTATTTTTCAAAAGCTAAACTTGATTTTCCCTCCAAAGTTGAATTTAAAGGATTGTAAGGGTGATTTTGTTAAACTTTTGCCAAATGGTTATGAAAGAATTTTCTAAGGACCATTTTTGCAATTTTTGAAAATTTCACCTACTTGAACACTTAAACATCAATGACACATGTTGTTTAAAAACGCAAACACTCTCTCTCTCTCTCTCTCTCTCTCTCTCTCTCTCTCTCTCTCTCTCTCAGCTTAAAGTCATCGACATACTCATCTCTTTAAGCTAAGCTTTTGTTTTCTTGAAAACTTTGAGAGAAACTTTGAGATTTTTCACAAGATTCATCCATTTTTGCAAGCATTTTACAATCTCTCTACATCTCAAATTCATATTTGCATCAAGAAACCAAAGGTATGGATAAAAAATTATTCTCTTCTTGATGATGATTTTCGATTTTGGTGAGAAGAAGTAAGTTAGATGTTGTTTGTGAGTTCCCTTAGCTAGAGCTTAGTTGTTAAGTTTTCATGGATTAGATCTTCCTAAAAACAACTAAAAATGCTTGATTTATGGATTGTTCTTCTTGATGAATAGTATTCTTGAGAGAATTTTGGGAAAAATTAGTTTCTTTGGTTCTGATGTTGAAATTATGGTACATATGCTTGAATTACATGAAGAGTTCAAAGAGTTTACGATTTTTGAATGATGTCCTTTGATGCTTTAATATTTCAATTTACATGAGCTAAAAGGATTGAGTTTGATCCTTCATTGAGTTTGCCATTGCATTTTTATGATGTTATGAAGCTTGCTTAACTTGTTATTCATTGTTGAAAACCTTGAGCATTGTTCATTACCATTGAATTTGGGTAAATTATATGAAGTGCACACTTATCCGAATTTAGTAAAGGTATTTGAATGATTTAAATGGATATTCTCGCGGTGAATTTTATAGGTATCTTACTCATGACATATGCATCATTCGGTTACTTGTGAAGTTTTGAAAATGCTAAGCTAAGGAGTGGTCGAAGATTTTGATGATTCTTGAAGAAGAATTTCGGTCCATGTGCATCTATTTGATATAGCATTTAGATTGAATGTTTTGATTGAAGAAGTTGCTAAGAATCAAGAATTAGTATAACTTGCTCTTTCATGTTTAAACTTGATTCAAAGCTAAACCCTTCTTAAACCTTTACATTTGTTTGTTAAAGAAATTTTGAACTCACAATATCTACTATCTTTTGTAGATCCGGAAAATGGCTTCAAGTGAACAAGCAAATATCACCTACACTAGTTAGTATGATGAGGATACAAGCCTCTACTTGAATCTCCAAGATAACGCCAAGGTCATTGGAACTACTTGGGCGGATGAGGACATTTTGAGAGAGATGGAGATTCACAATCAAGTAAAGTACTTGATTAGGAAAATGGACATGGGGAACCTTCTATCAATGAACTATGCGACTTACCGTCACCCCGCTCTCCAATTTCTCTCAATGGTTAGCATGTTACAAGGGTGTGGTTCTCATGAAAGTGTCGTGTGCCTCACATTTAGAATCAATGAGAACTTTTACAAGGTACCCCTTGAGGAGATATGTCAAGTGTATGGCTTCGGTCCAATGAAAGAATATTTTGGTTATAGAAATGGACTTGAATTAAGAATACTTTGGGAGAGAATAACACTTTGGTCTTACGATGAGGGTTCGACAAAGCTATCCAAGATTCAAAACCCAACTATTCGTTATCTTTTGGAGTTGCTTGGAAACACCTTTGTGGGGAGAAGTCCGCCTAAACTAGTGAGCCCCTTGAATTTGAAGTTGTTATTCCAAGGTGTCAAGACGGTTATGAAGGCACCAAGTAGGGACATAATGGAAAGCCTCGAAGGAAACAATGTCAACAACAGAGGTGTCTTCATCTCCGAAATGTTGGACTATCATGAAGAGTTGATGACCACAAGGAAGCCTTTGATCCGTATTGGCGGGTTCCTCACGTCATTTTTTTCTCCACGTGGGAGTCAATCTTTAAGAGTTCCAGAGGTTAAGAGGAGAAAGTAAGATGGGTATGGGTCTTCTAGTGAAGGAAAAATTCCTTTAGGGTTACCACGGGTATACGAATGTCTGGGCGATCTACTTGTTCATCGATGAAGAGAGGCACAGACAAGCGTGCTACTTGCCCCTACAAGAGCACACAACCGCGACAAAGAATAAGAACCTCTCATTTCGTCTCCCTCAACATTTACTTGTCAACCGTCACTCCCTACCAAGTGAGCTAAGACTTTACAAGTCCGATCCCAACGAGATACCACCGAACCAAGAAGAAGAAGAAAAAGCTTTCAACGTTGAATACCAAAAATAAGTGCCATCTCGGAGGAAACATGGGAAAGACCCCGTCAACCCTTCATCATCATGGCCACGGAGATCAAAATGCAACAACAATGAGCCCAACTCCTCCATCGATTCCACAAGACACTCATACATATGAGTTTTCACAAGGTACACCTACAATCCCTTGTAAATACCATTGCATATTTTCGTTTTTGATGTGTGTTTTTAATGGTCACTCTCACGGTTTAAAATACAACGAGACGGTGAAATTTAAGTCCGAAGGAGGGGCTTAGTACTAATGTCACTTTGATTTTTGATATTTTTTTCTTCACATATTGAGTCATGCATTGTATATACTTATGATTTGTGAAAAAACCCAAAAAAAATTGAAAATTTTCGAAAAAACCAAAAAGATATTCATTTTGTTTTCAAAGCTTTGCATATAGATTGCATCCATTTGTAAATACTTAGTTTGTTAAGAGCATATAGGATTGCATCTTTCCTAGGGAACAATGATATAATTATCTTATAGATGGTCGAGCTTGTTTAATGAACAATGCCTTCACTAGAAGTAAGATGTTGCTTAGACCACTTTTTTCATAGGAAAATTTTTGATTGGAATTAACCACTTTAAGGTCTTTGGAAATGCAAAAGTAAGCTATCTTTTGAGTCAATTTCTATCTAAGATGGCTTTTAACGAATGTTAATATCTTGCTTATGGACTTTGTTATACTTGACCATGGAAAATCACTACATTTGAGCTATGTTTTAACCAATTTTTACCACTATTTCTTAGCTCAAATGGCTACTCTCATCTTTAGAGTAGTGACCAGCCCTTGAAAACCCTTGAACCTTTCCTTCAAAACCCCCTAATATTTTGATATGTGAGGCCTCTTTTGGAAAGTGCACACTCGGGCACACGGGCAAAATCCCGAGTGAATTGAAGTTGAATGACAAAGAGGATATTCCCTTAGAGTTAACCTCACTTTAAGGCTAACTGGAGTTATAGGAGCGAAAAATCTATGTGGTTTTGGGTTTTTCTAAGTCTTGGGAATGGTTGGCGTGTATAGAGTCAAGTAGATGTTCCTTATTGCATATATGATCCTAGGTTGTTCGAACAAGAAAAAGAAAGAAGGAAATCAAAAAAAGATAGAAAAGAGAAGTGAAAGAAAAAGAAACTAGAGATTAGTACTAAGTTTAAGCTCTAACCTTAGAAACTAAAAGCTTAGAGAGTTCACCTTTGAAAAGAAAAAGAAAGAAAGAATCCAAGTGATTAGATTGTGGCTCTTAAAATTAAAAGAAGGTTAGTAGCTAAGAAGTTTAAAAGTTTAAGAATCTCTAGTTGTCTACAAAAAGAAAAAAGAATGAGTGAGTTTGGTTCAATAAAAGTTTATGGTTTCTAGATCTAGGATAGGAAGTATATCAAGTAAGGACTTGTTTGTGTCCTCATTCAGATGATCCATCTAGATTATCCATTTGGAAGATGTTCGTTTAGTGCATAATTAAACATCATCTAGATGGATCATCCAGATGGATCATCTGAATGACTTTGTAAAATACACACAAATTTTCAAAAAATTTGGATGATCCTAATCGGATCATTTGAATGGAGATGACCCATCCAAAAACATAAAAAGACTAAAATACCCCGAAGCAAAATGAAAAATTAGAATCGAACCTTAAATCACATACCCAAAATTACATTTTTAACCAAAAACACAAAATCATATTTTTTTGTAAAAACCGCAAAATCACATTCTCGCCAAAATCGAAAAATCGCATTTTTTCACCAAAACCGCAAAATCACATTTTGCCGCCAAAATTGCAAGATTGCATTTTTCCGCCAAAATCGTAAAATCGCATTTTTCCGCCAAAACGGCAGAATCACATTTTTCCGTCAAAACCGTAAAATCGTATTTTCCCGCTAAAACCACAAAATCACATTTTCCCGCCAAAATCGCAAAATCACATTTTCTCGCCAAAATCGCAAAATCACATTTTCCCGCCAAAATAGCAAAATCACATTTTTTCGCCTAAACAGAAAAATAACATTTTCCCGCCAAAACTGCAAAATAACATTTTCACGCCAAAACCGTAAAATCACGTTTTCCCGCCAAAACCGTATAATTACGTTTTGCCGCAAAAACCGCAAAATCACATTTTCCCGCCAAAATCACAAAATCACATTTTCCCGCCATAATCGCAAAATCACATTTTCCCGCCAAAACTGTAAAATCACGTTTTCCCGCCAAAACCGTACAATTACGTTTTGCTGCCAAAATCGCAAAATTACTTTTTCCTGCTAAAACCGCAAAATCACATTTTTCCGCCAAAACCGCGAAATCATATTTTCCTGCCAAAAATCGCGAAATCACATTTTCCCACCAAAACAGCAAAATCACATTTTTCCGCCAAAACCGTAAAATCACGTTTTCCCGTCAAAACTAAAAAATCACGTTTTCCCGTCTAAACAGTAAAATTACGTTTTCTCGCCAAAACCGTAAAATCAGATTTTCCCGCCTAAACCGCAAAATCACATTTTTCTGCCAAAATCGCAAAATCACGTTTTTCCGCCAAAACCGTAAAATCATATATTTCGGTGAAAACCGTAAAATCACATTTTCGCGTCAAAACTGCAAAATCACTTTTTCCCGCCAAAACTGCAAAATCACACTTTCCCGCAAAAACCGTAAAATCATATTTTCTCGCCTAAACCGCAAAATCACATTCTCCCGCTAAAACCGTAAAATCGTATTTTCCCGCCAAAACCGCAAATCATGTTTTCCTGCCAAAACTGCAAAATTACATGTATTTTCCTTATAAACCGCAATATCATAATTCCCACCAAAACTAAAAAACAAGGGTATTTTAGTCTTTTATGGTTATATTAAAACAAGGGTATTTTAGATCCTTAGGAAGCAATGGGGTGTGAAGAATTAGAGGAAGTAAATGTTTTGTATCCGTAAATTGTTCGGTTACCACCGTGCTTTTGCCTATTGTCTTGCAATACTTTTTTTTTGAGAGAAACCACTTCAAAATGAGTAAGCCCTCATCTTTTTACACTTCTTTACATCAACCCCTTCTTTGAACTCCAAATCGAATAGATGAGATGCATTGGCCATAGGTAAAGAACTCACGCCTAAACTTAATTGAATGTAAAAAAGAATTGGCGATGGGATAGTTTATGGATGTTTAGCTTAGATTCTAAGAGTTGATTTTGTGATGATCATGGAGAAGTACATAGACTCTTAGATGATCTTTGCACCACTTTACTTGTTCTGAGGACATTGAGCATAAGGCATTACTTTTCTTATCTTGGTTTTGAGTTCCCACTTGCAAACCTCATTTTCCGGATTTGGTCTTTGTTGTTTGCTTGAGGACAAGCAAATAACAAGTCTGGGGGTGTTGATATGTACATATTTTCTTGCACATTTTGGTACATTTTAGCTTAGTTTCATTCACATTTAGGTTGTAAATATTGCATATAAGTCTTAGAATCCATAAGTTCGAGTGTAGATTCTAGTTTAGGATCATATTGCATATGCATATAATTTCTTTGCATTTGTAGGTACAACTTTGAGATGAATTCATGGAGGCTCTAGAGGTAGATTCAAGGTGGATTTGGAGCTAAGGAAACAAAGAAAAGAGGAGCCAAATGCTATAGGAGAATATAAGATCAATTGGAGCATTCAAGAGGAAGAAGAAGAGGCAACAAACTACCAAGGTGACCAATTGTCGACCCTGAGGTCGACACTGAGGCACCTTGGGTCGAAAACTGCCTCCCTCGGGAGCTTTGCTATATGTCATACTTACTTAATACAACAAAAATATTCTTCTAACTGATCACGTTAAGAAACTTGAACTTAAGCATAATAGATTAATTTTAGTATCTCAAGGTGAAATACATACTTGATGCCAAAGGGGCTGCTAGCTTTAAACTTCTAAATCATATAATAAGAATCATCATTTGAAAATGATAAACGGAGGAAGCTTCCAGAAAAAGAGAAACAAGAAAAAAACATAGTAACCTTTTGAGAATACTCTTCACCGAAACGAATCCAGTATACACTGTTACCAATCTCCAGACCTTCGGCTGCATATTCAAAACAATAAAAGTTTCCTATCAATCAAACCCTCAAAACTACCTAAAGAATCAATTTGCAAAACCATAACTTCTTTGTAAGAATTTTTTTCTAGTGATTTGAAAGATAAAAATGAAGAAACAATTTTTTTTTTTGGAATGCAAAACTTTATTCCCACCAAAAAACTTTACAAAAACCTGTTCAAAAAATTAAGAAGAAGAAAGAATATAAAATAATAAAAGAATCAGAAACTAAAAGAAATTAATAGACCTAAGTTCTAGTTTCTAACCAACGAAGCAAAAGTCCATCATTCATATCACCATTACGCAGAGAAAGAAGACGATTACGTATAAGCTTATCCGATGTTCGTGCCAGAACCCGCAGATCCAATGGGGAGTGGCTATGCCGCCTCCGATTTCTTTCCGACCAGATGTTGTAGACTGAGGCATGGAAAGCTAGGAGGAATAAAACCATGTCCTGTCGCGGCAACCGAGCTGAGGAAATAAGTTGCAAAAGCTGAGACCAAGAGAATGTGTAGCGCCGATCCATTAGCCTCGCCACCAGACTATGCCAAACAATCCTAGCGAAACGACACTAAAAAAAGAGGTGATCCCTTGTTTCAATTGGGCATTGACACAAGACACAAGCAATTGATAATTCACGACCCCACATTGCCATACGAATACCCATGCTCAACCTACCACGAATGGCCAACCATAAAATGAACGCGTGCTTTGGAATCGCTTAGCTGAACCAAACTCCCGAGACCACTGCACTTTTGAAGCCGAAGTACGAATCATTTCCCACGTCAATTAAGTTGAGAAACATGTACCAAATTGTTGCTGCCTCTTCTTCCAAAGGACCACGTCAGGCCCACGGTCCAAAGACGGTGGTTTTGCATTATGAATAGCGGAATATATCAACCACAAGTGACCACCCCTGAAGTTTCGTGATCTCCAGGCCCTCGATGCTGCTTCGCTGACTGTTGCCGAGACTGGAACACCAAAGTCTTGCAGTCCACGCGAACCTGCAATGTCTATTAGGCGACCTATAGGCAACCAAGAATCATACCAAAATGACGTGGATATGCCATCCCCTACCTCAACATGCGCGAACTGAGAAGCCAAAGAGCGCAATTTATGTAACTTACGCCACATCCATGAACCCTTGTTAGTCGATGCAAGCCATAGAGATCCCTCCCGAAGCAAATATCGCTTTACCCAATCAACTCATAGAGACTTAGCCGAAGTAAGAACACGCCAAATCAACTTCAAGCCAAAAACTATATTCCCTTCTTTTAACGATCGGAAACCAAGATCCCCCTCTTGACGAGGCTTACAAACATCTTCCCATGAAACCTTAGCACATGTTCGCTTCAACTCAGCCCCTGACCAAAGGAATGCAACATACAAAGCATCTATCTCCCGTAAACACCGACTAGGCAACCGAAAAGGCGAACTCCAAAACTGAGTAAAACTAGCAATCACTGATAACAATAGCTGCAAACGACCCGCAAAGGATAGAAATCTCGTCGACCATGATTGAAATTTCCCGTGAATACGCTCTAAAAGTGGTTCGTAATCATCCTCAGTATGCGCTTCGTCGTTAACGGAAGCCCCAAATACCGAACCAGAAGTTGTTCTGCTTTGAAACCAAAGCAAGAAACCATATCTTGTCGCACACCATCAGATACTCCTGCCAAAAACAACGACGATTTCTCCAGACTTATTCGGAGGCCTGAGATAGAAGCAAATTGGTCGAAAGTGCTAATGACTTTCGCCGAAGAACGAGCTGTCCCATCAGTGAAAACCATTATATCATCCGCGAAACACAAGTGGGTTAAGCCTATTGCTCTATATTTAGGATGATATCCAATTAAACCAGCCGATGCCCTCCTATCTAATATAGCTGATAAGACATTCATCGAAATGACGAAGAGATAGGGAGATAGAGCACAACCTTGCCTTAGACCCCTCTTACTTTGAAAAAATCCAGCCAATTCTCCATTAACCTGAACCGAGAAGGAAGCAGTGGAGATGCATGTGTAAACCCACTTAACAAACATCGCAAGAATACCCATAGCTGTTAAAACATTTACCAAGAAGTCCCATTGTATAGAGTCAAAAGCCTTCGCGATGTCTATCTTCAAGACACCCCGCCGAGAAATAGTCTCTTTTAGATAACCCTTCACTAACTCAGTGGCCAATAACACGTTTTCCAAAAGTAAGCGGTCTTGTACGAAAGCAGACTGATTCGGCATTATAAAGTCTGGGAGCACACACTTTAACCGGTTTGCCAAGATCTTAGAGATGACTTTGTACATGATATTACAATAGGAGATAGGCCTATAATCCTTCATTTGAATAGCATCAGGATGTTTAAGTATTAGAGCAAGAATGGTGGTATTCACTCCTTTCGGAAGAAACCCATTCTGGAAAAAGACTGAATCGCATGAACGACATCCGCACCCACAACTGACCACTCATCTCTATAAAATTCCATTGTGTAACCAACTGGTCCCGGCGCCTTATTGGATGGCATAGAGAACATGGCTGCTTTAACCTCCGCTTCAGTAACCCACGCAACCAAACGACTACTGTCACTAAACAGAGCAACGAAACCGTAATAAGCCACTAAACTCCGCAGCCGAAATGCCCTCATAACCAACAGGTTCTGCTTGTAGAAATGTACGAAACCAAATCTCTGCCTCCTTCTTTATACCTTCCAGATAAGTAATTAGAGCTCCCTCCTGCGACCTTACAACTTTAATAGCATTCATAGAGCGACGAGATTCTGCAACTCTATGGAAGTATTTTGTGTTATGATCACCAACCTTTAACCAGTGAATCTTCGACTTCTGCTTATATAAAGACTCCTCCAGTAGAGACACAAACTGCCATCGCGTCGAAGCTAGATTCTATGCTTGGAAACCTGGCAGAAGGATTGGACAAGGCCAATAATTGCTTACCACGTAAATCCTCATAAGCCTCTTTGACCCAAGTTGGTAAATGCCCAACTTTCTCCCTATTTAGCTTGCGAAGAGTGTATTTCAACTCCTTCGGCTTCTTAGACAGCCTGTACATAGCTGTATGAGAGCAGAAAATCGGCTCTGTTACACCCCAGGCCTCAACCACAGTAGGCAAGAAAATCTCCAACTGTCCTAGTAAGTTAAAATACTTGAAAGGACGACGAGAAGTAACGACAACATCTGCTAACGTCACCAAACAGCGGGCATGATCTGAGATACCACCAGGCTCAAACAAAGCATCAGAAAAAGGAAAAGCATAGAGCCAAACATCATTTATCAGAGCTCTATCCAGCTTCTTATTAATAGACATATCCTCTTGATGATTCCACCATGTAAACTTAGTTCCACGGTAAGCAAGATTAGAGAAAGAGCACGCAGAGACAGTAGCCTGAAAGTCACTCATACCCGTAGATATTACGTGAAAACCAGAATGCTCATTCCTACATAGAGTCTCATTGAAATCTTCCATTATTAACCAGGACCTATTCCGAAAGATAGGCGATGAATGGTGACACCGCAAATCAGTCCACAATTCATGTCGTTCCTCCGAAAAAATAAAAGCATACACAAATGAGCATAAGAAATCCAGCCCCCTTACTGGATCCGAAACGGCGCAAGTAATCATTTGAGCCGAATTGAACATGGGCGTGACCACTACATCCTCATTCTACATTACCCAAATACGATCTAGGCGATGAGAACCGTAGTTAGAAATGAAAGACCAATCCAAAAACCGTGTAGACATGATATGAGAGGCGTTATTCTCCTTGACTCGCGTCTCCAACAAACACCCCAAGCTAACTGTAGAAGATAACAACCATTCGCGCAGAAATTTATTTTTATTAAACTAATTGAAACCGCACATATTCCATGTAAACAACCTCATACTTAGTTCTTCTTGCGGTTACTTTTCTTATGAGTGGAAGTAACATCCTTCCCCCCCCCCCCAAGGTAGAAAAATTTGCAAGATTTTTGTTTACCCCCTTAGTTGATCGTGACAGAATAGGGCGCAATGGCTGCTCAATCCTCTCACCCGCAAGGGCAGCAAACTGCATATCCACTTGACCTCCTCGCTCTAGTGTAATATTCCCTGATTGAGGCTCCAAAACCGGTGGTGTAGTGTGCTGATCAGCATCAGCTGCCTGCTCAGAATGTACAATCAACAACTGGAGGCGTATGTACACCATCTACCTGTTCAGAATCAGAGAGCTTCGCGACCTATCCATCCTCCAAGCCTTCCAAAATANGAAGGGGAGACCCCCAAGTCTCCCCCCCCCCCCCCGTGCCTTGGGGCTCTGGCTACTAGACTTACCCAGCGAGACATCAGTCCAAGCCTTCTCCACATGCGGCTCCTCAATAGAAGCACCACACACCACCAAATTCAAAGGCCCTGCTACTGGCTGCTCCACATCTGATAGACCACTCCCTGAGGATTCACCAGTGTGAGTTGGCCCAACTAGAGCACCATCGGAGGCATCTTTTTGTTTATCTTGAACAGCCAATACAACTCTACTTAAAACAGAATCCACATTAACATCGTCCCGCCGCAACAATCTAACAGGAGAGGATGCACAGTCCTTGCTTCTACTGCACTTTGCGGCAAGATGCCCCCATATAGAACACTCAGAGCACCTTGGAGGGAGCCACGGATATGAAGCATGGACCACAGCTGATAGCCCGTCCTTCGATGTGAGCTGGAATTGTGAAGGTAAATCCTTGGTCAAGTCCGCTAGTACTAAAACACACGCAACATCCAAATTTTTACAAGCCAAAGTTGAAGGATGTAACTTTCGCGGATCACCCACAAAACTGGAAACAAACTCCAAACCCTTCTCTGAGTAGAGTCGCGGAGGCACGTTCTTGAGGTTAACCCACAAGGGAATTGAGGACAAAACAGGCGGCGCATCAACCAACACAGGCGACCATTCTGATAGAACCATCAGGACTCCAGCTATATTCCAGAAGCCACGGTGAAGAAGGCGAGCTCTCTCTACCTGGCTAGGAACACGAAATCTCACTGTCGTTTCATCCACGACATGTACATCAATCCGATGACTCTTCTCCCCCAATCTCCATATCTTGTTCACAATCATGTGAATCTTAGCTGTATGCGGAGAAGAATCCAGAAATCTCCCGACCAGGAAGTTCTTCCACAACTGATTCTCATCGGCCAAAACATCCTCTGAGACCTCAATAATCGATAAATCGCCTGATCCTGTAACTGATAGTTCACGCCTCCTCAAACCACCAACAGTATACTTCGCGATCTCTGCCCACAAGTGAGCAGGTTGAGAAGCCGCCAACACTTTTCCTGGATCCAGCGGACCCAAGACAGGCGCCACCATAGCCACCGACGGCGGAGGCGACAAGAGTAAGGATCGCAAGAAAATCTTTCTGGAAATCACCCTAAGACCAAAACGTTGCGTTTTCAAACCTCTGAATTTTTGAATTTCATGTACCTAAAGAAACAATTTACAATGGCTTGTGAGAAAATAAAGAGACCTTGTTTGAGTTTTTTTTTATAATAACATTAGCATATGGTGTTGTTCTGATAAATATGCCTCCAGGTTGAAGTAAAGCTGAAACATTTGCCAAGGCGCGTTTTGCAAGTGTCTCATTAGTCCAAGAGTAATGTATAGCAAACTAGACATAAATAAAAAAAACACATGATTTTTAGCAAATTTTGAATCTATACTAACTTCCTCAAAGCAGTTGTAGGAAAACAAGCTAACTGAAGGAGTCAAAACCTGACAACTACAGATATCGAAAGGGGCATCTTCTTCAAGAATTTTGTCCAGCTTGCTCTGAAAATCAATTATATGATGTTTTGATTTCCCAATATGCATATGGTAACAAATATCCTATTCAGAGTTCCTAAACTAGTTGACAAAGCTTACTTACCTCAAAACAATCCCCACACAGTAAACGAGCTGGAAAACTAAACGCTTTGTGGTGTTGATGATGGTTTGTTTCACCATTATAACGCATACGATAGTCTCCAATCTAACATATCATCAAAACAATGAGATGGTTCTTTTTCCCAGAGATTCAACAAAATGCAGAAAACTGTTGATTCATTCAAGCAGAAAGGAAAGACTTACCGACCCTTGAGCAATATCGATACCAACATAGTAGTCGATCCTAGCCTCATTCCACTTGCTCAAATCACCACCCTTGTGGGAACCGAAATTCTCTCTATCAATGTTATGTGGTTCACGGACTCTCTGTAGCCAAAAATCGACAGATCAAGCAGTCAATACAAAAGTTAATGGATAAAGAATACAAAACTAAGCTGCGAGATAAGATAAAAAAAAGCATGAGTAAAACGAATATGCGAACAGATTGCGAGATTCAGGTTAACGAGATTCGTATGGCGAAATTGAGATGAATAGCAAAGTAAAGACAATACGAAACAGACTGCGAAGCGAGATATGTAAAATGATAGTACAGTAACAGGATTCGTAATGAGAAACATTATGAACACGAAAAGAGAATCATGGATCAAAACATGAACGAATACGAATAACAACAATCAAAACACACAGATAACGAAGAAAGTATAAGGGGTCTTATTCGAATTCATGGTCTGAGCGTGCGCAACCGTTGTTAAGCTGTGGCCACAAGAACTGTTGGCGACGATTACCTAGAACTACAGCGTAGACTCGTAACCTAGTTGAGATGCAGCTCGCTAACGAAAACAAAGTAAGAACCCTAGTTTTTTCTAAGTGTTTTGCGGTGACGAAAATTGTGTACTATCTCTGCATCCTTCTCCTTCGCACCATTTATATAGGTCTTTGTGGGTTTGGCTCATTTCCTTTTTCATCCCCGATTTGTGCATATCTTCNTTTTCGAGATCCTTCCTTATCTTCTCGAAACTTAACATTTTCACAAAACCCTGGCAAACCGTCATCGTAAATGGGCCGGTTCTCGCCTGAAATCGTAAGTGGACTGTTATCGCATTTTAGGCCCTTTCGGGCCGTTTCGCGGCTAAGTGATTTTGACGATTCCTTTCGGA
>OVAN01006785.1:0-20680 GCA_900406275.1 Anastatica hierochuntica | reverse complement strand
GCCCAACAGACTAATGGTTATGTCAGCCATCAAATGGTTCATAACACTTTTATTCAGATAATCGATGATATCGTCAAAAATGTAAACAAATTACAAAAGTTCATATTAATTCTTTCAAAAATTATACAGTTATAGGTTAAACTTGAGTTTTTGTCTAACTTCGAAAACGCACATGTTATCATTTTTTTTGTTGTTGTTTTTATGTACTTCTTGAAAAATCATTTAGATAACTGGTTGATTCGTGTTACTTTTCGTAGATTAGGGTTTAGGGTTTACGGTTTACTGTTTAGAGTTTAGTGTTTATGATTTAATGTTTCGGGTTTAGGGTTTAGTCTTTATGGTTTATGTTTACGGTTTAGGGTTTAGTGTGTTATGGTTTAATGTTTAGGGTTAAGGGTTTAGTGATTAAGGTTTAAAGTTTAGGGTTTAGGGTATAAGGTTATGATTTGTGAGGATTTTGCGAGTAGTCGTCGCAATTTCTTTGTAATTTGCGAAGAAATTGCGAGGAATCCTCGCAATTTCTTTGCAATTCTTATAAATATATATATTAAAATTAATTACAAGCGTCAGGGTTTAGGGTAATCAAACATCTCATTGTGACCATTTCTCATAGATGGTGCCAATTGATACTAATCCAGTGAAGGAGGATAAGCTACTTCGATTTCATCTATTTCCAAAAGAACATCTTCGTTTTCAAATCTCGACCATGCAAAGCAATCAAAATTGGACCTCTTAAAATCAATCAGCCTTTGGCGTATGCCTTCATGCAATCTTAAACCCACATTGAGGTTTCTCTCTAGGTCTCCAGGTGTTAGAGGTATCTCGTCCAATTGTTCCACTTCCAGCTCCTCAGTATACCTTGCAGGAAGTGGTTTTAGTAATTGTTATAAGGGGCCGTCTTGCCTTTTAGGGTGGTCTGATAGCATGATCGGGCATTCTTCTGATCTCCTTTGTTCTCTCTCATTCCTAAGGGTGTTGGGAACTTCAACACTTGATGCAAAGTTGGAGACACTACTTCCATCTCGTGTATTCAGGTTCTCCCCATGATCATGTTATAAGAAGAAGGGAAATCTATGACAAAAAACCTGGTGGGTAGGTTTATTCCTCCAGCGTACACAGGAAGTGTAGTTTCTCTGATGGTCTGCTTGACCCCTCCGCTGAAGCCTACAAGCGGTGTGGCCTTCTTAGTTAAGGCTTATTGTGTTAGACCCAGATCTGCGTAAGCCCCCAAGAAGATTTCAGAGGTTCCATTGTCAATGAGTACCCTCCTCACCAAACAATTTGCTACCGTCAAAGATACAACAAGGGCGTCGTGGTATGGAGCCAAAACCTTATCTTTCTCCTTATAAGTAAAGTTGACGGCCTCTTTGTTGCGACTCTGGCATTTGGCATCCGTGACGCCACAATTATTCTTCGCGGTTCTCTTGCTCTTTTAACGGCAACATGGGTGACAACGTTGACCTTTAACCCTCCTGATATGACGTTGATCACTCGGTCATGTGTCTGAGGAGAGTTTGGGACTCTGCGCTTTACTGGGATGTCATCTGCTCGGTTGCTAGTATCTCCTTGGCCCTGTCAGAAAAGAATTCTCGTAGGTACCCTTTCTTGAGCAGTTCATTGACTTCCATCTTGAGAGACACGCAATTTTGTGTTCTGTGACCCTGGTTATTACGAAAGTCACACCATTTATTGGTGTTCTAATGGTGATCGGGTGATTTCATCTTTTTTGGCCACTTGACCTGGAAACATATATGCTTGAAGACTCCTACTAATTCCCCCTTGGATATTGACATATTTTTGATGTCAGGCCATGTAATCACTGCAGAGAATCTATTGCCATCTGGCTTACCAAGAGGTCAATGTCTGCCTTTGTCTCCTTTCCGTATGTCCTCTTAGGGAGGCCTCTGGTAAGTTTTGTCATCTCTGACAACATTCTCCGTCCTCATGACTTGCGATTCTTGCCTGGCGGTCAGACGCTCTTCCCATATGATCTGCGCCTGGGCCGGAGAAAGCACGTCCTATGTCATTCTGCATGGGTACTTCACCAGATCCTTGTACAAGTCCACGTCGGTAAGGAGTCTTTTTTCAAGGCCAAAAATTGTTGTGGTGACACTGCAATTAGGTATTGCTAAATTTTGCTGATTTAAACATTGCACGTAGTTTCAGAGTGGCTCTACCTGATCTCCTAGAGATCATCGAAAAACATGGTTGTCACCCTGCTAGTGGAAAAATGTTCAATGAATAAATCGATAAGGTAGGCGAAGGACCCCAAGCTTCCGTTTTGGAATCATGATGAACTACTGCAGGGCGGCACCAATAAGGTTGTATCTGAATCCCTTGCACATAGATGCATCTCTGACCTCTATTTGAATTGCTAGCATCTTTTGTGTGTATTGTGCAATATGGTTATCATGATCAGAAGCTCCATCGTATGGTGAAATGCCTGGAAGAACCTCAATCATAGATTGAAGCACCTCGAATTTGTTGGAAAAAATCTACTCTAGGAATCTTGGCTCGTCGGACAGCGAGATGAGGTTGACGTCATGTTTGTCCTGCCCCTCTATTGGGTCCTCTTGGTTCCTTGTTGCAGCAAGATCATCTCTCTCACCTGCATTGTTCGTCGGGGGAGTCTCTTGAGCCAGTATACGGGGTACGAGGACTCTGAACCGCTGGTCTGCTGCATGGTTGGCCATTAGTGCTGAGTGTGCCTCGCTCAGAGCTTCGTTCTCCAATTCCAGCTGCTGTAGGCGTTGTGCGTCCTCCTGGAGCTTCTTCGTTCAAGCCTCCATCAGTTGCTTATGGGCCTCAAGCTTCGTTGCGGATGTCGCGTCGGTCTAGTAGGGGTTTGATCTCTTCTTAGTTACTCCACCTCTCGAGCTGCTTCTGCGGGATTTCGAGTTGAGATCTCATCTCTTCGTAGTTTAGGTCTGTTCGTGCGGGTGTTGTGATCATGGTGTCAGTGTTGTCTCTTGCCATCGTCATGTAATGTTGTTGTTGAGCTTTCCCTCCTTCTAGTGTCAAACTGTTAAGGATGTTTTTGGGGATGCTCTTTGTGAAGCATTACGGAAGCAAAAAGTAAATGTGACAGAGTATGAAAGTGCAAGAATAGGCAAAAAGACTCTTATTGATCGTAGGAAAGAATCTTGTTATAACAATGGTGGGGATCAACCAATGATAAAAGTCATAAACAAGAAAGAAAGTATGATATTTAATATCCTTTTTTCCTAGGGTTGTTTGGATCATCCTACATGTACCCTTAGGCTTCATAGTTATAGGTAAAAACTAGTCCTTATCCCCTTAGGATTTAGGAGACTCATGTTTATCTTCAGATATCCATGTTTATCTCCTTGTTCTGTTAGGATAAGGTCTGTCAGATAGATGGTCGGTCGAGTTCTTACTTCTGGGTACACTTCCGGTGTCCTGCCTCCTACTTTTTGACATTTCCCTGCTTTAGGCTCTTACTGTCGTATTGCATCTAAACCAAGCGGAATCTCCAAGACTCAAATTACTCCCAAAAATAGTCATGGGCATGCCTTTTTTTCATTGTACTTTTGTCATTTTGTAATCGCCCACATTTATCTATTTCACTGATAGAGTTTAGAGTAATGATCTATAGAACAATAACCCAAGTCCCTTTTATGTAAAATTTCTTTGAGATTAATAAAAAATCTGATTACACTTGATAGAAATAGAGGCTCTAGAACAACTAAGCTTCTCTCTTAATGATCTAGACATCCCACTTGTTTATGACAACCATTGATCACACTAATAGGCACATCACCTAATGAGATTACACATTCAATCAAGCATGAGAAGAAAAAGAAACTACTATACACATTCTTATTTATAATAGGTTTAGATTGATGCTCCAAGCCTCTTTTAGAATCAAAGTCTTTACTCAAGTTGGTCAACATATTTGTTGATTGTGTCGACCTTGCTTTGTTTCTCTAACTCAGCCTTTTGTGCCTTCCGTTTGGGATATTACACTTGCTAGAATGTATCAGTACCTCCTTCTTTCAAATGAAGCTTGTCATCAAGCTTGAAATTTGGATATTGTATGGAAAAAGATAGAGCTAAAACCCATGAACTATCTTGATCCGGAAGTCCTTTCCACTTAATGAGCACTTCTAAGTTTCCTTTCTCTATATAACGGGACTGTAATAGCTCCTCAGGTATGACCAAAACTTCCCCTACATCAAAAAAACCTACATGCAGATCCATGGGTACAAGATTTGTTCCCAATGCCGGTTTGAGTTTAGAAATGTCGAAGACCAAGTGAATTTTAGATTGTGGTGGAAACTGTAAATGGTATGCGACTTGGCCAATCCTTTGGACAAATTTAAAAGTTCCATAAAACTTAATTGCAAGCTTCTGATAAACCTGTCTTTCAACATACTATTGTCTAAATAGAAGCAACTTAAGAAAAAACAATGAACCCACTTATCAAACCAATTCATGACGGTGCTTGTCTGTTGTTATCTTCATCAACTCTTGAGCCTTTTCCAGGTTTGGACGAATATCTTGAAGCATAACATCCCTTTCACGGAGCATTACTTCTAACTTAAAGGTTTTGGTAGACCCTTCTTCAAATGGTATGATAGAAGGAGGATCACGCCCATAAACTACTTTGAAAGGAGTAGTGCGAAGGAAGAATAGTAACTCGTATCATACTAAAGCTCTTCCCACCCTAAATACTTAAACCATATCTTCAAATGGCTGGAAGCGAAACAACGTAAATACATTTCAAGTGATCGATTGGTGACTTCACTTTGACCGTCCGTTTTTGGATGGCACGCAGTGTTGTACTTCAGAGTTTCTTGGATAAATTGCATGATTCCTTCCAAAAGAACTCATAAAAATACAATCTCGATTAGTGAAAATCGAGTTTGGATATCCTTGAAGTCTTACTACTTCATTAAAGAAAGCCTCCGCCACATCATTTGCTGTAAACAAATGCTTATGACCGATAAAGTGGATGTACTTACTCAACTAATCAACCACTACGATAATTGCATTAATTCTAGAAAAAGCCAAAGGCTCCCTATAAAATCCATATTCAACTCATGCCTAATCACCTTCGGTATGTTTAGTGACTGTAAAAGTCTAGCAAGTGCTAGCGTCGAGTATTAGGGAGTTTGGCATACTCCACACTATGATACTTGTTCTTGAATACGTCATTTCACATCATTCCAATGAAAGACATGCTGAATCCTCTTTAATGTTTTAAATACTCCTGCATGGCCGCCAACCAACCAATTTTGATACTCTTCCCAAATTTGTGGAATCATCTTTGAATCTTGAGGAACAACAAATCTGCCTTTATACCAAACTATGTTACCTGCAATCCAATAACCTGGTTTGGGAGGTTCCCTTCACGAATCCTCTGATTCAAGTTGATGATTTCTGCGTTTGCATCAATCTCAACATATAAATAAGTAAGTTGCATGACCTGTGGAATGACCAGAGCCATAAGTGATGTCGGCAGATCCTCTGAACCAGATTGCATCATTCGAGATAAAACCATCTGCTGCCTTATTCTCAACTCCCAGTTTGTACAAAATATCAAATTGATTTCCAGACAACTTAGTGATGTACATAGGTTTTTATGCATTTAAATCTCATTTCTTTAATATTTTAGATGCATTTAGGTTGTGAATATTGCATATAAGTATTAGAATCCATAAATTTAACTCTAGAGTCTTGTTTAAGATAATTTTGCATTTGCATATCATCTTCTTTGCATATGTAGGTACAATCATTGGAGATCAATTTGAGAGCATTAAATGATGGATTCTAGATGCAAAAAGGTCAAATAATTAAGGGGATTTTAAGGCTAGAAGCAATGGAAGAAGATGGAATCAAAGGAGGCTAGCAAATGGAGAAGAAAAGAGCCACAAGCTTTCAAGGAGGTCTAGCATTGACCCAGAGGTCGCCGGCCAACATCGGGTCGATGTTGGCTTCCCTTGATAGTGTTGCTTCCCAACGTGGTCAAGTATCAACCCAGGAGTCGATGCCAACCTCCCATGGGTCGATGCCAGGCAACATTGACGAGAAAATTAGCTTCCTTTCACTTATAAATACCCCTTTAACCTAGTTTTATGTATCCAAGACTTTTACAACTATTCTCCTTCTTCAAGATTGAGTTTTTATGCTTTCTCTCTTGATCTTTTAGATCAAGAATCTCTCTTTTTAAGTTTGTATCTTGGATCAAACATCTATCTTTATCTATGAAATCTATCTCTTTTTCTTCATCTCTTTTCTTTTCCTTTATGTTGTGTGAGTAGTGTTTTTGATGGAACCAAGGATGTTTAGATCTACTTAGATTAGGTTTTGATATGGTGTTAGGGATAGCTAATCTTAGTTTTCAAAAGGATTTGGTGTGCTTAATGCTGGGTTTTAGAGTAGTTAACTAAGATCTTGATATGTATGCATTTCACGCCCTAGAGGTGTTCGATGAAATGCCTAGGAGAACCAAATAGTTGCTATTTCAATCTAGCCAATGCGAGTTGTTTGCTAGATTGATTAGTGACTATATGGGGCTTGCTCTTAATGATTCCTAATCGATTTATCATTTGTAACAAACGAGAGTTGAGCCAATGTCATTGATAAGGAAATGGCCTCTTCCCATGAGAGTGGATTAGGCTAGTATTGCCTTTGGTCACGGATTTGTGCTCAATAGCTTGATCTAACACTACTATCACTATGTTTCTAACTGGATCCATTATAACATCCCTTGGTCCATCATCTTAGTTTATAAGTTATTTCAAGTTAACATCTTTAAGTGTATGTTTGCTTTCTTTATTTAAGTTTATTGTCTTTATTTAAGTTGTTTACTTTCTTGCCTTGCCTTCATATCTAGATTATTAAGAAAACCAAAACAAGCCCAACCTTTCTTATTTGCTTAGATTAGGCTTGAGTGTGTATTCCCAATGCTTATATCTATCTAGCTAAGGTTTGCTCCTTGTGGTTCGATCCCAAAGTACTACAATGACATATCCGTGCACTTGAGGATTGTATGATTGTTAGGAAACGGGCTTATAAATTTAAAGCTTCGTCGTGCCTTTTGTTTGCATGAACAATAGTCGCGCAACAAGTTTTGGGCGCCATTACCGGGGAGCACGATTGCTAGATTAAGATTTTCTTTGGGATTTCATTTAAGTTTGAGACTAAGATTTACTTTTTAAGTTATTTAACTATTTTTTTGTGCTTTGTTGCAAGGATGATGAATTACCAACTTCAAGAAGGAGTTGGAGGAATGGGAGCATATGAGGAGACTATTGGTGACTTTGATACACCAATCACGAGCAACACTAGGATGGGAATAAGACCTCCGCCCGGAGATATGCCCCATCACGAAATCAACTCTAGCCTCATCAAGTTGATCCATAATGCAAGATATTTTGGTTTGAACATGGAGAACCCCATCGAGCACCTTAATAACTTTGAGAGGCTATGTGACACAACCAAGATTCAAGGAATCTCGGGAGACTACGTGAAGATATCCCTCTTCTCTTTCTCATTAGGAGATAAAGCTTCGCAATGGGAGAAGATTGTGGTTAGCTCTTCCACAACCACATGGGAACAATGCAAGAGGAGGTTCCTTGCTCAATTTTACTCACAAAGGAGGACTATAAATTTCTAGAATAGCATAACTAGTTTCGAGCAAGGGATTGAAGAGACATTAGGTGAAGCTTGCCAAAAGTTCAACGGTTATGTGAGGAATTGTCCTCACCATGGATTCACTCAAGGAAGTCTTCTACGGCTTTCCTATAGGGGAGTTCATCAACACTTCCGGTTCGCTATGAACACGGCGAGCAATGGGAATTTTGCAAGCTTGACCGCAACTCAAGGAGAGAAATTGGTGGAGAATTTAGCTAAGAGCTATGCCGGAGAAGAGAGCTTTGGTTTCACACCAAAGATTGAGGGTAAATGCCTTGAGGAAGTAAATGAAAAAATTGATGAAATAGCAAGAGCGGTCCTCAAGCCAAAGAAGAAGAAGCTAAGGATCGATGAGAGCTTCTTTGATCAACAAGAGGAGATGAGTTTTGTTCAAGAAAGTTACTACAAGAGCTATTCACAAGAATCATCGCCTAGAAGAAGCTTAGGAGAACGAACTCCTACAACTCCAACAAAACCCACTACTCCAAAGACGCCTACCAACTCTACGGTATAAGACATGCATTCCTTGACAAAGGAAATTGTGATTGGAAATGCGGAGATTAGGAGAGACTTGAACAATTAATTTTTATGCATTGGACCACGAGATTCATGAGAATTACGTGGAGTTATCGGGGAAGTATGATGATCTTGCTAACTATGTGAAGGGAATAGAGAATCATGAGTTTCTAACAGGTAGTATACCCGGTAAGTGTGAGGTTAACCTGAAGGAGCTTTTTCATGCGGTGACTTTGAGAAGCGGAAGGCAATTACCTCTAAGGACTCAAGAGGACGAGCCCAAGAAAAATGAAACTGAGTTGGAAGAGATTAATAATGATCAAATGCCGCTTGATAAAGAAGAGCAAGATGAGAATGAAGAAGAAACCGAGAAGGAAGAGGCACCTAAAGAGGTGCATAAGAGTGAAGAGAAAGAGCCCAAGGAAAAACCTCCTCAACGCCAAAAGAAAAAAAGGGTATTACAAGCCCACTGACACTGATGTTCCTATTGATGATTTGAATGTACCCTTTCTAGGAAGATTTAAGAAGCAAATTATGGTGGCTAGGTACCAAAAGATAAAAGATCATATGGGAGAACTAGTGGTAACCATACCGTTCATGGAGTGGTGCCAAGATAACCTCATAGTGAACAAATTGCTAAAGGATATCATCACAAGAAAAAAGGGAATCGAGTCTGTCATGGAATTTGTGACTCATGAATGTAGTGCTATCATTCAAAACAAACTTCCCACCAAGAGAAGAGATCCCGAAAGTTTCACCTTGCCTGGTACTTTGAAGCACATGATCTTTGAGAAATGTTTAGTTGATTTAGGAGCAAGTGTGAGCTTAATGCCCTTGATGGTCTCTAAGAGGCTTAGCTACATGAACTTTAAGCCAACAATGATCCAATTGATATTGGCGGATAGATCTATTTGATATCCACATGGTATTCTTGAAGATTTGTCATTGATGATTGGAAATTGCGAGGTTCCAACGGAATTTGTGGTCTTGGAAATAGATGAAGAACCCTTGAACCTCATCATTCTTGGAAGACCTTTTCTTTCAACCGCGGGAGCCATAATCGATGTAAGGGGAGGAAAGATAGATCTTCTTCTGGGAGATTTGATATTGAATTTCAACATTATGGATGTTATAAATAAACCAACTATCGATGGAGCCGCTTTCTCCATTGAATGTCTTGATGATGATTTCGCCGGAGAACTAGAAGAGTTATACATGAAAGATGGCTTGGAAGTAGCCTTGTTCCATGAAAAGGGATCAAAGGCAATCCTCTCAAATGAAGCTACGAAATACAAAAGATTACTAGATGCTCAATCGATGGAACCAAGTGAAGTACTAGCATTGGATCTAGGAAAAGATGAATCGGGACCAAAGGAAGAGAAAGGCGAGGACAAAGAAAACTCGGATTGGAGTGAGATTAAGGCACCTAAGGTGGATTTGAAACCACTTCCAAAAGGGCTAAGGTACGTGTTTTTTTGGTCCTAATTCTTCTTACCCTATGATTATAAATGATAGCTTAAGTGAAAGTGAAACCAAATTGCCATTGAATGAATTGAGAAAGTATAGGAAAGAAATAGGTTACTCACTAGATGATATCAAGGATATCCCCCAATCTTTGTGCATGCATATGATTAATTTAGAAGACGAGTCTAAGACCTCAATTGAACCCCAAAGGAGGCTTAACCCTAACCTAAAAGATGTGGTCCACAAGGAAATCTTGAAACTCCTTGAGGCAAACATAATATATCTGATCTCGGATAACACATGGGTCTCTCCCGTGCATGTTGTACCTAAGAAAGGAGGGGTTACGGTAGTTAAGAATGATAAAGATGAGCTAATCCCTACTAGAACTATAACGGGACATAGGATGTGTATCAACTATAGAAAGTTAAATGAATCAACTAGGAAAGACCAATTCCCGCTACCTTTCATTGATCAAATGTTGGAAATATTAGCTAACCGATCTTACTATTGCTTTTTAGACGGTTATTCGGTTTCTTCCAAATACCCATTTACCCTAGAGACCAAGGGAAAACCACCTTTACTTTCCCTTATGGTACATATGCTTATAGGAGAATGCCTTTCGGTTTATGCAATGCTCCACTACTTTTCAAAGATGCATGATATCCATATTTGATAACTTGATTGAAGAGTGTATGGAGGTCTTCATGGATGATTTTTCCGTCTATGGAGACTCCTTTGGTGGATGTCTTTCTAATATTTGTATGGTATTGAAGAGATGCGAGGAAACCAATCTCGTGCTAAATTGGGAGAAATGTTACTTCATGGTCCAAGAAGGGATAGTACTCGGGCATAAAATTTCCAAGAAAGAGATTGAAATTGATAAAGCTAAGATTGAGGTGATGATGCACTTAGAGCCACCAAGAACGATAAAAGGAATTCAGAGCTTCCTAGGACACGCAAGTTTCTATATGAGATTTATAAAAGATTTCTCACTAATCGCAAGACCGATAAAAAGGTTTCTATGCAAGGACATACCATTTGAGTTTGATGAAGTGTGTATGAAGGCTTTTGGGAAAATAAAGGAAGCTTTGATTTCGGCTCCAATCGTATAAACTCTAAATTTGGAATTACCTTTCGAGATTATGTGTGATGCAAGTGATTTCACGGTTGGGGCGGTCTTGGGACAAATAAAGGATAAGAAACTTCACGTTATCTACTATGCAAGCAAGACGTTAGATAAAGCTCAAACCAAGTATGCCATAACGGAAAAGAAGCTCTTAGCCATAGTGTTTGCCTTTCAAAAATTTCGTTCTTATATAGTGGGATCAAAAGTGATAGTATACACGGATCACGCCGCTTTGAGACACTTATTGGCGAAGAAAGACGCTAAGCCAAGGTTGTTGAGATGGATTCTCCTCCTACAAGAATTAGATCTCGAAATTAAAGACCAAAGGGAATTGAGAATGGAGTGGCGGATCACTTGTAAAGGATGAAAATTGATGATGGACTACCAATTAATGACTCACCCCTGGAAGAATAAATTAATTCGGTGGAAGCGTTCTTCCTCATTAAGGGAGATCTCAAACAATGGGAGGAAGAGAATGCGAGTGCGGTGACCACTACAACTTCTTGGTATGCCGATTTTGTCAATTACCTCGTGAGTGGAAAAGAGTCGCCGTATATGGGGACTTATGGAAAAAGAAGTTCTACCGAGACCTTAAGTCCAACTATTGGGATGATCATTTCTTCTACAAGCAATTCAAGGATCAATTATATAGAAAATATGTTTCAGAGGAAGAAGCTAAAGAAATCATCACCAAATGTAATTGTCCTAGCTATGGTGGACACTTTGCCACTTTCAAGACGGTTCAAAAGGCCTTACAAGCGGGATTTTGGTGGCCCACAATGTTTAAGGATGCACGCGAAGTTTTATCCAAGTGTGATTCTTGTCAAAGAAGAGGAAATATAACAAAGAGAAATGAGATGCCATTGAATCTTATTCTTGAAGTTGAGATTTTTGATGTGTGGGGAATACACTTCATGAACTTTCCCTAAATCGAATGAAAATTTCTACATCTTAGTGGTGGTCGACTATGTCTCCAAGTGGGTAGAAGCAATAGCAAGTCCGACAAATGATGCAAAGGTAGTGATCAAGCTTTTCAAAACGATCATTCTTCATAGGTATGACACTCCTAAGATAGTGATATGTGATGGTGGAAGCCACTTCATCAACAAGGTTTTTGATAAACACTTGAAGGCTAATGGAGTGAAACGTAAAGTGGCAACACCATACCACCCTCAAACTTCCGGAAAAGTAGAGGTATCCACTAGCCAAATCAAGGAAATACTAGAGATGACAATTGGAGTGAATAGGAAAGATTGGTCTACCAAGCTTTATGATGCATTTTGAGCATATAGAACGACATTCAAGACGTCTATTGGGACAACACCATTCAACCTCATCTACGAGAAATCTTTCCATCTACCTATTGAGTTAGAACACAAAGCACTTTGGGCTACGAGGAAGATTAATTTCGACTACAAGGAAGTCGCGGAAAGAAGATTAGTGCAACTGGAAGAACTTGAGAACTTGCGGCTTTTCACGATTAGAAGATCCTTAAGAGAGATTTCAAGAAAGGAGATAAAGTTCTATTGTTCAACTCTCGGTACAAAATCTTCCCGGGGATATTGAAGTCCAAATGGTCGGGCCCTTTTAAGGCTGAAGAAGTTATGCCATATGGTTCAATCACTCTAAGGAACCGTTCCGGAGAAGAATTTACGGTTAATGGCAAAGATGCAAGCCATACTGAGGGAGCGAGTTGTCTCATCATCCTCGATGCACTATCGCCATGAACCGCTTCAAAGTCAAGCTAATGACTATAAACAAGCGCCCTTGGGAGACATTCCCAAGAAGAAAAACTCACTTTGTCAAATAAATAAACATTTTTAATTTCAATTTTCTATATTATATGCTTAAATATCTAATATAAGTTTGTGATTTTGGTTTATAGGGGGTGACAATAAAAGAAGCATCTACTAAATGGATTCCCTAAAAGATTCTAGCATTATCCTCAATTTTTAAAATGTTGGGCAAGTAGTTGAGAAAAGAAGAGAAAGGAGAGTAATTTGCAAATATTTTATTAAAGCACATGTCTTTAGTAGTCTCTCTCTTTCATTGCCATTCCTTTTCTCTCTCTCTCTCTCTCTCTCTTAACACTTAGCAAGAAACTCTCTCTCATTAGCTTGAAGAAAAATTGAAACCTCCTCTTTGGATTTTCGTAAATTTTGAACTTGATTTTCTAAGTTATTCTCTTGAATCATTCCTTACATTTATCTCTTGAGAACCTAAGGTATGTCTCTAATCTTTAAATTTTGAAGAACTGGTTAAGTTTTCTTAGATTCTTGGATTCTTTAATCTTGAAGTTCTAAGCTTGAAATAAGTTGTGCTTATGGTTAGAATCGCTTAGAGAATGCATGAGAATGAGGATTTATGGCTTAGATTAGAAGATTTGGTGCTTATTTGGAAATTTTGAAAAAAATGTGTTCTTGAAGTGTTCCTGAACATGAATAGTAACTTTTTCAAAATTTAATGCATTTGAAAGATTTAATGATCTCTAATGATAGCCGAAGGATAGATATGAAGTCCTCAACAAGAATTTTGCAATTCCGTTGAGTAAAAACGAAGTTATGACTATTTTAAGTTATGGTGTTGGATTGGTGACGGGAATGATTAGCAAAATTTGAAATTTTGTAATTCTTTGAATTTTGGACATCTTGAGTTATCTATTTCATTAATATTATGTTCCTTGATGCCTTGGGAAGTTTCTTTGACATTTGAGCCTTCTTGAATTCAAAGATTTTTAAGCCATAAAATTTATGGAACTTGCATATATACATTCTTTCAATGTAGGAATCAATTGAGTGAACAAGCATGATGGCACCAAATACAAGAGGTAAAAAAGGAGCTCAACTTCGAAAAGGAAAATCCAAACAAGCTTCTACCTCTAAGGGAGCAACAAATTCAAGAAGAGCATCGATGTTACCTAAAACCACTCCTCAAGGGCAGCCAATCGTGAGGCGCCCGGTCTTAAGAACACCTCCACCTAATGCGTTAGAAATGGAAGATGCCTCTTGGAGTGAGGAAGAGAGGGAAGAAAGGAGATTCTTTGAAAAGATAGACTTCGAGCCTACAAAATTCATGGAGAAAAGGCTATTGCAAGCTATGGGGCTTTACGAAGAAGTATGCTATCTACTTGATAGAATGAATCTCCAATGCTTGATTGACATGTGCGAACCCCTCTATCAAGATGCAAATTTTAAAGCCTAAGTTGATCAATAGACTTCTCTCAATAACGCAACAAGAGGGTTCGTAGGGAACCTTTAAGCAAAAGTTTAAGTTATTCAAGAGGGTTTTGTTAAGTTTTCTGGTGGAGAATAAAAACTTCATACCTTAAGATCCCATTTTGAATTATTCGGTAAGGAATGGTGCTCTTTTTTAATTCGTTTGTGATTTGGAAATTAAGGATGCACGGTTGTATGAGGATCCTGAAGGGGATCACACTCTGCTAACTCATGATAAGATGGCAAATATGATATGTTTGCTTACTTAAATCTTTATTTTTATCAAGAACGTCTAACCAAAAAGAATAAGACACCTGTGTAGAATTGCAGGTTGAGCGGATGCAAAATTGCGTTGTCAGAAATACAATTAAAGTACTTCCAAATCATGGAGATGGAATTCTGATGTGGGGTTAAATTTTACCCCAACTAAAATCTACCTACAATTGTATAACATTCGCAGTAATATTTAGAGATTAAATCCACAACGACTAGAGTTTCACACTTAGGATCCATTGATTTTGGATTAAGCTAAAAATGAAATATGCAGGGCTTTATTTGGATTTTTATTTTGTTTTTATTATGAGTTAATTATTCAAAAAGAAATCCTATTCTATATGCCAATTTACAAGGGATAGATCAATGATGAATATACATCAGACAAACAGAAAGTGTTTAACAAGCAAGCAAGATACTGAAATAAACTATGGCCATAATGCTACGGTTTCGAACACAATCAATGCTTGATTGATATGAGCGAACCCCTCTATAAAAGCCTAAATTTATGTATTGATTCAAAATTTATAACTATCAGAGTATTAATCAGCATCACAAACTTCTAATGATCAAATTAACAAAAAATTTTGTGAATATTAAGAATCTATACTTTTTATTAAATGAGAAGTCAAAAGTTGACGTGATGCTCATACAAAGAGCGTTGGTGACGTGGCGTCACCAGAATTTTTCTCGATTTAGAAAAAAAAATCCGAAAAATAGTCGGGATGATTGTGTGGCCTCATCTCCATCGTTCTTTATTATAATTTCTTACGTGGCATCGTAGGATTCAACCGTTTCCTTTCTCCAACCGAATTTGGACCGTTTTAACCCTATGCAAAATTACGTATTTATCTTTTAAAATAATTAGGAAATTTTTTTCAATGAAAAACCAACAACGTCTAATATATCTCCGCTCGCAATCTTCACTATCTTTATCTTTTTCCTTAGTGTTTATCTTTTCGAGAAAAAATTAAACCCTAGATTTAATCTACTCATATAAATAGACGGGTGCCTCTTTTGATTTTTCCCTGTCAAAATCTCTACGTTTTTCGGTAAGTTCGTATGTTTTTAGATGAGATCATCTGCGGTTCTCTTATAAAATCCTAATTGATGATCTCTTCAAATAAATAATATACTTTTTTGTTAAAAAGATTTTGTAAACAATTTACTTTCTTCATGTTTTTTCCCCTAATCGATAATTGATGATATGAAAGTCTTTTTTTCTTTTGTGGATATTTTTACGTCAACCAGAAAGCGTTGCTTGTGAGTATACTATAATAGTTCATAATCATATACTCTCATCTATACTAGATGAGTATACATCAACTGTTAAGGGTGTCGAAGTTGTTTTTTTATCTACGGTAAGAACATTATTTGTCATGCATATAACTTCCCTTTAACCTAAATTTTAAGTAGTTTTTCTTTTTTTTTCTTTTTCAAATTTAAGTCTCATTATTCTAATCATTGTTTCGAAATATTATTACAGAAACAGTATGAGATTCGTGATTAACTAGGTTTTTGTCTTTTTTTTCAAGAGAATAACATTTTGTATTCACTAGCTGTAGGTTTTTGGGTTTTTTGATCGGTCTGAGACCACACAAAAATAATGAGAGATATGTGTTTGATTTCGGTGATTAAAAGTCTACAGCTAATGAATCAACAAGTAGTTTTATGAGTATGAGGATGATTGTATGGCTCTTCCTATTGATGGTTTTCACAGCGAGCTACACATCGAACCTTTTATATATCTTTGAGTTTTTCTGGACATTATATAGAGATTGTCTTACTTGAATTAATAAGTTTTGACTCTCTTTGCATGCAAAATCAACTCATGCACGAGTCCCTGTTACGGGTGATTTTAGTCGTTCGTTGTAGCACTACGGAAGTTGGAGGTCAATAAATGTTTAGCAAAGATGATGTGAAGTTGTTCTAAGCTTTGAGATCGATAATGGCGAAAAATATTAGCTTCGTATTGATTTCTTAGCTTAGGGTTTCGTGTCCCAACGTTTTGCCCTCAAGCTTTGTATTTATACATGTAGCTCCTGATTATCCCTCCAAGAATTGGATATATCATGATTATCTGTAAAATATATGCATCTATATCTAGAATACACGTCATTATCTACTAACTTAAATAGTAAAAATAGAGGTGAGGCAGTGGTCGGCTGGCTTCCGGCTATGAAAGGTCGTCTGACTTCCGGCTTCCAGCTATGCAACGTCGTCTGGCTTCCTGCTTCTGGGCATTCCCCTGCTTTGAGGTCTTACTGTTGTACTCCATTTAAGCCTGGGAAATTTCCATGACCTAAATTACATCCAACAATTTGCCCCTTATTGCGCATGTTCGATCTGAAGTTGTGGAATAACATACCTTCCAGGTGGCTTAGGCAGGAAGCCATTAGTTGCTCGACCCTTTTACTTGTGACTTGAGCTGCCTCTACTTTCTATAAGTGTTTGCTTGCTTTTAGTTTGAATTCTATCAGATAACGGGCACCATTGCAGCGGGAGGTTGCGTCTGGCTCTTGACGTCTGGCCTCAGGGCTTTGAATTTTTAATTTCGTTAGTCGTTAGCACTTTTCACGGGTTGTTGGTTTGTTGAAAAATTCCAGCCATTGACTTTGTGAGTAGAAGGATTCGTAGCCGTTGGTGGAGATTTGCAAAGATTTGAGAAGAAAGAAAATAGTCGTTGCTTTCACGAGATATGCGCCAATGATTGGACGCGTGTGGCCAATTTCAATTTCTTCTCTTTCCTTTAAACCTTTTCTTTCTTTTTTCTTGCATTTTAACTTCGTCTTCTTCCTTTCTCTGCTAAAATTCTTTGCTCCCGGAATCCTTATCAAGCTTTCCATCCGCGATTTTAAGGTTAGATCCTCTTCTTCCTTCTTCTTTTTGCTTCTTTTAGGATATTCTCCAGGGATCGACTCTTAGGGTTTCAGATTATCCTTAGCCTTTAAGCTTTTCTTGCCCCAATCAATCTTTAGATCCAAGATTAAAACCTTTTTGAACCAAAAAATGACTAGTTCTAGTGACGAGTTTTCTCTGGTGGCCTCATCTTCCGTTGGTGCTCGTGTCCGGAAGAGGCACCTGATTAGGACTAGCCCTTCTATTGAGGCCGAAGGATCTTCCGAGGACATGGAGATCCTTGAAGCCAACCCACAGTCCTTGCGATCCGCTGCGGGTCTAGAGCTTCTGAAGGTCGGCCCTTTCTCCAACGTAAAATTTGAGGTCCTGGAGGATTGGAGGAAGTAGTATTCAATCAGAGAAGGTGTCCATTTGAGGTTGCCTGGGAAGGATGAGACGGCTTCTGAATGCCCAGGAGACGAGATAGCCGTGTATGAAGGCTATTTCGAGGCCGGAGTCAGGGTTATGATACCGACCCTGGTGAGGAAAGTCTCAGAACACTTTAACATCTGCCCTTCCAAGCTGAACCCGCCGTCTTGGAGGATTCTTACCACCATCCAAGTTCTTAACAAGTTCCATGGACTGGATCTTGGCATTAATGAGCTTCTCTACTCCTACTATTTCACCCATGTTCTCCCAGGTGAAGGCAGATATTACTTCCGCCCTCGTGTCGGTGCTCCCTTGGTGCTGGAGCTGGAAAAGGAGGAAAGGAAAGGGGCGGCCTTCACCAAGCATTGGGCCCAAAAGTTTGTTTTCATGAGAGTCGGGACTTCTTCAGGATTCTCTACTCTTTGGAAATGCACTGGCAGGTTTAGGATGCTGTTCCTTTTGCTGCTTCGAGCTTGGTCACTAACCCTATTGGCCTTTCAATTTTGCAAATGTGTCTACAGAGAAATCAAAGGAAGGCAAATAGAATGCTAAAGAAGCTTTGGAGATCTCTGCTGAGGAAAGAAGCATCCTATTCCTGCTAAGTGAAGAAGCGTTGACCTAGAGCTGCATAAGAGGTTTGCTCCTTACTTCTTACTCCTTTTGTTTACTTCCTTCTAGGCTAGCTTCTTGGCTGATCTTTTGCCGTTTTGCAGGAAATATGTCAGGATCTGGGTCTAAGGCATTGGAGGACTTTAAAAAAGCTCAAGCGGCAAGAAAGGCAAAGTTGGCGTCTAGGAGCAAGGCTCTGGAGGTGGTGGAGATCTCGAAGTCTCCCTCTGCTGGGTCCAAGAGGAAAGGGTCCTCCTACCAAGCAGTCCTCCTTCTCTGTTCGCGATCTTGATGGCACCCTGGAGCACCTGCAGAGCTCCATCTTCACTGTGCTTCCTTCTAGTCCTCCTAACTTTGATAATATGGGCATCTTCGACCAGTTCCAAAAGGAAATGATCAAGGTAACTAGCCTGCCTTTTGCTTCAGGCTGATATTTGACTGTCTCCTTTTCTTTTGGCTAACCTTCCTCCTCTTGATTGTTCTGTTAGCTACTTCGCTCTTCCATGCCAAGGATCATATCGCCACTGAGGTGATCTCTGCAGGGAAGGCCTAGGTGGAGGACTATCTCGCCAAGTTGAAGGCAGAGAAGGATAAGTCTGCTGGCTTGGAGAAGGAGCTGAGGGAGATGAAGGAACTACTTCGGGGGCTGGACTCGGAGAAGGAGAAGGCGACAGAGAAGGTCCTTAGCCTGACTGAGGAAAAAGCAAGGCTGGAAGGGGAGCTTGGCAACCTGGACGCCTGAGTGGCCACCTTCACGGAGGAGATGTCCATGGCCGTCAATGGTGCCAGGATCACGAGGCGCTGAGAGATGGTATGAGACTACCTCAAGGGTGAGGCAAAGTCTTGGAACTTGCAGGAGGAGTATGGGAGCTACAAGATGGTGGCGATCACGAAGGAAGAAGAAAATGGCCTCGAAGCTCCCACCTTTGAAGATGAACCAGAGATTCCTCCTGCCATGGCTTCTACGCCACCAGCAGCCTCTGCGCCAAATGTCGAGAAGTCTTCCTATCCTGATCCTCCAGCTGCATAGCCTCCAGACCCAAAATCAAGAAACAGGTTGTTCTCCCCTTGTGGGATTTATTTTCTTTTTTGTTGATGGCATGCCCCTGCGTGGGCCTACTCCTGCACGTTGTGGGCTTTGTAATGACTTTTATGGCCTAAGTGGACTTACCTCTTCGGTGGCCTTAACTCTTCGGTGGCCTTCTTGGCCTTATTCCTGTTTGCCCTTCAGAGCGTAAAACCCATATTTCGGCCCTTTGTGGCCTTTTATGAATATTTTTCTAGTTTTATGTTGTCTTCCTGCCTTAACAGATTCTTGACTTAGATTTAGAGATGACATTCATGGCCGATGCTTTGGTGAGATTTTTATTACTAGCACCCTGACCGACTGGCTTCTGGCTTCTGGCTACTAGCCTCCGGCTTTGGCGTCTTAACCGGCTGGCTTCTGGCTATGAGCCTCTAGCCTTTGCGTTGTGACCGGCTGGCTCCTGGCTATGAACCTCTAGACTTCGCGTCTTGGTGGTTGGCTTATGGCTATGAGCCTCTAGCCTTCGCGTCTTGGCGGCTGGCTTCTAGCTATGAGCCTCTAGCCTTTTATCGACATTCCGGCTATTTGACTTCTGGCATATTGGCCTCTAGTCTTTGTCGTGTCTTGTGAGAGTTCTNCGGTTGGCTTATGGCTATGAGCCTCTAGCCTTCGCGTCTTGGCGGTTGGCTTATGGATATGAGCCTCTAGCCTTCGCATCTTGGCAATTGGCTTCTGCCTATGAGCCTCTAGCCTTTTATCGACATTCCGGCTATTTGACTTCTGGCATATTGGCCTCTAGTCTTTGTCGTGTCTTGTGAGAGTTCTTTGAGTTCCAAGTTGGGATAATCTCATTATCTCTCTTTTTTTAGGGAGTTCTACTTCTTGTCCTTGGACAATGCTTAGGTTCCCAGGACGCGTTTTTGGCCTCTTGATACCCGGAGGTATCTTCCGGCTTATTGGCATTCTGTTACCCGGACGTAACCACTAGCTTGCGTTTTTGGCCTCTTGATACCCGGAGGTATCTTCTGGCTTTTTGGCATTCAGCTACCCGGAAATAGCTGTTTTCGCTTTGCTGCACTCTACTTCCTGCAGCGAAGCCACTCTTAGTCTCACTGGTTTTGTTGGTATGGCCCTCCCCCGCAAAGGGGTCCAAGTGCCAGACTTTTCTTCTACTTCCCACGTCTGGGTAAGTAGGTAAGGGTGATGCTCCTGTGCTCAGGTCACATAGCTTTTGCGTTTACTGCGACCTGGTAAGCAAGGTTAAGCTGTTTTTCTTTCTGCTCAGCACTCTGCTTTCCCGTTAGCCACTCTCTGTTAAGCAGAATAAGCAATTTTTGTCTCTTGCTTTCTTTCGGGTATTTTCCCTTGTTCAAGCAGAGTTTCTTTCTTTTTTGAACTTTTCGCTTTTGTTTTGGAAGGGTATGTTGCTTGTGTTACTCCTTTATTGAGGAGTATTCATTCAACTTATTTGCACCTTGCTTTTAACTGAATTTTCCTGTGAGAAAGCAGTTGTTTTATTGATTG
>OVAN01006784.1:0-20681 GCA_900406275.1 Anastatica hierochuntica | reverse complement strand
TTTGACGAGACTTTTGCACCTGTGGCCAGGCTAGAATCCATAAGACTCTTATTAGATATTGCCTGTGACTTGAAGTTTAAGTTATACCAGATGGATGTGAAGAGTGCCTTTTTAAATGGATTACTCTAGGAGGAAGTCTACATAGCTCAGCCTAAGGGTTTTGAAGATCCAGATTCACCTGACCATGTCTATCATCTGAAAAAGGCCTTGTATGGACTGAAACAAGCGCCTAGGGCATGGTATGAAAGGTTGGCACAGTTCTTTCTTGTGTCAGGATTTGTCCGAGGAAATGTTGATAAAACGCTATTCATTTTGACAAAGAATGAAGACTTTTTGGTGGTACAAGTCTATGTTGATGATATCCTGTTTAGAGGAACAGACCAAGCTCTGGTGGATGAGTTTTTCTCAACCATGAATAAAGAATTTGAAATGAGTTTGGTTGGTGAATTGACATACTATTTTGGGATTGCAAGTAAAGCAGTTGGAGGATGGGATATTCATCTCACAGGCGTCATATGCAAGAAACTTAATCAAGAGATTCGAGATGCAAACCACAAAGGAATCTAAGACACCAATGAGCACTACTACCAAACTGTCTAAGGATGAGAAAGGTGTCAGAGTGAATGAAAAACTCTACAAAGCGATTATCGGGAGTTTACTTTATCTCACAGCTAGTAGGCCTGATCTGTGCTACAGTGTGGGAGTGTGTGCCAGATATCAAGCAAGTCCTCGTGAATCCGATATGCTAGCAGTCAAGCGTATCCTTAAATATGTTAAAGGAACTCTAGATTTTGATGTTTATTTTACCAAGGGTACTAACTCTAACCTTGCAGGTTTTTGTGATGCAGACTGGACTTTAAGCTTTGACGATCGGAAGAGCACCTCAGGAGGATGTTTTTTCATGGGAAACAACCTAATTGCTTGGGACAGCAAGAAAAAGAATTGTGTCACTCTGTCAACAACTAAGGCAGAATATATTGCATTAGGCAGCTGTTGCACTCAACTACTATGGATGAAACAAATGCTCAACGATTATGGTATTCATACTTACTCTTTTCTTGTATTTTGTGATAATGCGAGTGCTATAAATATATCTATAAACCCTGTTTAGCATTCTAGAACAAAAAATATTGATATTAGGCACCACTTTGTTAGAGAACTTGTTGAGGAGAAACTTGCAATTATCGAGCATGTTACTATTGATAAACAGCTTGCTGACTTGTTTACTAAACCTCTAGATCTAAACACCTTTTGTCGACTGAGAAAGGCTTTAGGAATCTGTGAAATTTAATGTGTCATATAAGAGCGTGTTGTGTGTTCATTAAGACCATCTATCTTTGTCCATTGTTTTAAATCTCTGTTCCATACCACCAAATAATCTAAAACCTCTGTTCAACTAGTGAGACAATACCATTTACAGTCTAGGTCTGTGACAGTCTATAAGTGTTGTGGTTACTCAATAAATAAATAAAAGGGGGAGAATCGAAGGAAAAAATACAATGATACCCTAGAAAATTAGGGATATTCGATTCTCAAGCTAAGAAATCAATCAAAAAAAATAAAATGAGACCCTAGGAAATTAGGGAGAATTGATTTCAGGTATAACACAGGCATTAATTGCATGACCCAGTCTGTTAAGGGACCTCTCAAATCAAGGATTATGGACACCTATCTTGGATAAGGACAATCTCTCCTTGCTTAGTTGATTAGTTGCCTTTGTTTTAATGCATTCTCAACCTTGTGGACTATGATGTGTGTGGTCTATAAAAACACCATATGTCTTGAATAGTGATCACTATAAAAGGGGGCGAACTTGTTAGCCTACTATCGTGTAACCTCTGCTTGTATAATCAAGTGCCTCACGAGTGTCTATCTCTGTGTCTTTCAGTTATGCTTTGTGTTTCTGTCATGCTTTGTGCTATTGGCCTTATGTCTTTTGGTGCTTGGTTCTATTATTGACAAGCTTGCTGGATCCTTCGGCCTTAAAGCCCGAATACTTATGTTTTGCTAATAGACAGCCAAAAGTTGTGTCGTTTTGTGAGGCGGTTTGTGTTACTGGAAAAGCGGGAAACTCTACTTAAACATCAGATGGGTGTGTCTCACAAATCCTAACTTTGCCGTCAACCTTCTCATCACCAATCTCTCTACAGGTTGTGCTTCTCGAATCGATTCAACATGACTCTTACACGTCATCAGCGGGAAGCCCTTCATCGTGCCGCGGCCGCCTCACTACCGTCTCGACCACTGCTGCCTGGATCTGAGCCTCAAATCATCACTATTGACGGTTCTTCAGGGGAACCAAGTCAATCTCGACATCGATCTGGGAAGGAGACGATGACATCTCAGGAAGAGGACTGGGAAGTTGTTCCTGTCTTTGATGAACATGCAGAGCATCGGAATGAAGAGGAACCGTTTCATGATGACAGAGAAGGGATTGATTGTGGGTATGCCCCTTTTGAGTTCCGCATGGAAGAGAATCGAAGAGTACATCTTCGCAAGACTCAGATGTTCCTAGCCATTCACAACACTCTCCCAGTACGCCCTTTCAACCAAAAGTTTCTCACACCAAAAGGGGCCGAAGCTTATAAGAGTTTTAAGGTACGATCCTTTCTTGATCAAAAGTATATGCCTTTGGGAAAGCCTGAAATGTTGGGGGTCGAAGATATCGTTAGACCTGCTGGAATGTTGCTGTCTGTTATAGGGGTTGATCAATACGTAGAACAAGTAGTCAGAGAGTTTTACATAATCTTGGTGATTTTGCTTCAAACTCCATGGATCTGTGTTTGGTCTACTTGCCTGGTGAACTTTATGAGTTCTCTCCTGATCTCATCAACTGCATGTTCATTAGACCACCTGACACATATCCTACTCGTGTCTCTGAAGTTTACATGGATGAGCCACTCTCTGAGGCCATTATGTTGCTTACTGGAGGTCGCAAGAATCGTTGGGAAGAGTTTCAATCGAAGCATCTCACTCCTACTATGGCTATTCTCTAAAAGCTTTGTTGTAGGAAATGGATTCTCTCTGCCAACAATACTAATATGACACAGATCAGGGCCAAATTTATCTACATGCTGGTCAACTTCAAAAGGTTCAGTTTTGGGAGGCTCGTGTATGAGCAAATTCTGGAAGTGTCCAGGCACCCTGATCAGCTTGGTCTTCGTTTGCCTTTTCCCAATCTCATCTTTCAGCTTCTTCGATTTCAAAGACTTGTTCCTGTGTACCGCAAGGACAAAACCTCCCCTGCACCTCGGGTTGTCTCCCTGGATAAGAGTGCTCGTGGTTCTGGTGGAGAACATGATCATGCGCCTCCATCATTGGCATTTGATCTCAGAAATCGGAAAAGAATGATGTATCAGATGAAAATGCGTTTGAAAGGTAAGTTACTCCATCTTTGTCAGTCTATTTGCACTTTTCTCACATTGTTTTTGTATGATTATGCAACCAATCAGGGGGGGGGGAGTATGATGTGTATGTTCGTGAAGATTCTGATGATAGCGCTTCCTCAGTCGATGCTATGGAGGATTCTGAGTGATGCAGTCTGGTGGTGTGGCTTTTTGAGCTGGGTTGTTAGGTTTGTAGTATGTCTGGTCTGTAGTCTGTCTATGAACTTTGGTGTGCTGTAACAGGATCAGATGTGTCTTGTTTCGTCTACATAACTGATGTTCCTTGTGTGTCAAAAACTTATTTAGTCTATGGTTGATAATTGTTACAGACTAATCTTTGATTTCTGTGTGGTTGAGTATGAGTTGTCCTGTTTGAGTTCCTATCTAGACAGGTGCTTGGATTGACATAATCAGACAAAAAGGGGGAGATTGTGAGGGCTGGCCAGCATCGAGAAGACTGATGGCACAAAAGATGGTTGTGTGACTCATATGTGACAATGATGAACACGTGGAGCTGATGTGTCAAGCTCGTGAGTATATGGAAAAAGAGAAGATTTACGTTTCTTGGAAGATAGCTTCGAGATTCTCTAGGTCAAGTGAGGACGTCTATTTAAGAAAAGGAAAAAGGAAGAGGCAAGGCGTGCTTGACGATAGAGAGAGTTTTTCGAGAGAGGAATTTCTGCCTTCTTAGGGTTTGTGTTAAACAAGCAGCTGTTGTTGCTTTCTAGTTAGGAAGGGTTTAAATATTGGTCAGTGGTTTTAGTAAAGAAAAGCTAATTACGTGAAACTGATCGAACAAAGACTTGTGTAAGTTTTGTTTGAGTGATATCTCATAAAAGTGTTTTGAGTGATTTTGAGTTTTAAGTTTATTTCAACGCATCCGTTCTAACACTCTCTCCCAACGAGCCACCACTAAGGAAAAAAACACAGAGACCTCCGTCGTAGCCCCAAAAATGGTCTCTTTCCCAACGACCACCAATACAAGCCCCGAAAGCCAACCCCATACCCACCCGATCCATCTTCTCCACACCACGTAGCCTCAAAAATGACCACCGCCGTAGCCACTATGACCACCGATCATCAAAAAGATGAGAGCGTCCCCTGTCGTTTTTTTTAGAATTTAGCTTGCTAATATTTGGGTTTTGTCATCTAGTTTTTAATTTAAAGTGAATGTAAGAGTTCTATTTCAGTTTATTCAAATTTTGATATCTTGCTTGTTTGATTTTATGTAGATATATTTTACTTTGTTAAATAGTCAATTATGAAAATAATATTGTAATAGTAACAATTAACAATGCTTACTTACTATCCATGAAATATATTCTTGTTTTCAAAAAATTTCAAATACTTTTAAAGCGAAAAAGCTAAACTTTTAGAATGTAAAAAAATATTCATTCATTATTTTTTTGAATCTACGCATCAAAAAAAAATGAAGGTGTTGGAAGTTTGAAACAAATGAAAATTAAAAAAGGAGAAAACACTTGAACCACTCCATGCGTTAGAAGGTGTCCGAATGATTGTAGATTTCAAAATGGCTTTTGGCTTTTAGATTTTGGTTTTTAAATTTTAGTTTCTGATTTTTTTGTTTTTTTTTGTTTGAAAAAATCATAAAAATTTGTTTTTGGTTTTTAGAGAAAACTGATGTAACTAGAAGAGAAAGAGATTATCTAAATTTTAGTTGAAATAAAAATCTAAAATCTTGAATGGGAAATTAAGACAAAATTCTTTTCCTAAATCTTAGGAATATTTTGTTTTTGAATATCCGTCTAATTCAGGCTAATTTTCGTTTTTGGCTTCTCTATATAATATTTTTATTGTTTATTCATATATATATATATTTTATTTTTTATTCATATATATATATATATATATATACACACATAAATATAATTGCAATAAACAATCATCTCCCTCCAATATTTCAATCTTACATCCATTTCAATTTTTTTATTTATTGATTTTACCTTTTTACCTCTAATTAAAATTATTTTTAAATTTTGTGACGTTTTTTGGTAAATTACCTATTATTTTAATATTTGTTTTACACACTCCTAAAATAATTAATTAATCCTTCCCATGGTTTTCTACTACATTGACCCTATATTTAATTTTCAGTATTTGGTTAAGTTATCATTTTAATAGTAATTCGAAAGGATAAAGACACGAAATATATTTATATAGATGAAGCATCTCAAAAGCACATGTCCCGTTTTCGTAAGCCACCCTTGTTGCCTCCAACTCTTTCGGAAGAACCGCTTTGATTGATTTCGTCGCGTAACGGATCACTTCAATCTGAGGACCTAACCATTGAGGAGATGTTCGGAGAGCGAAACGATCCTGTTTTGGTTTCTGCAACGGATCCATCTCATGGGGTTTCTGGACCAATTTCATGTATGAGCTTCCGTCGAGGATATGCTCCATTATCGTCGCGGCTTCGATTTAGCCGGGATGATGTTTCATTCTGTGAGTTAGATGATCGGTGAACTCAGAAACGAGAAACGAAAGGCTTCTTTGGAAATCTCAACGAACTATGAAGAACGAAAACTTTTGCTGCTTTATGTGAAATCTACCAAATACTTCAACTCCAGAACAAGTCCTGTGATTAAAAATCAAAGCAAGAAACTCTCAAATTTGTTACAGTGAAAGAAAGAAGAAAATAGAAAAAAGGTAAGAGATGATGATGAATCTACCTTTTGGGTCTTAAGCGCATGGAAGAAGAAAATGATTCTTTTAATGGAGAATCGCAAAGAATTATTATTTAGAGAATCTCCGCTGACAAAATCTCCGCCAAAACGAGAGAATATTGGTCTCGAATAGCACCATCGACGCCATCCCAGATCCAACCACCGTGCCATTGACGAGGGTAAGACCTTCCTTAGGTTGCAGATCGAAGAAAATCCGGAGCTGATTCCGGTCATTTTGAACGCTTCCTCTGAGTTCCGGCCAGATCGAAGAAGTTAAGATGAAGAAGAGAATGATATGAAGAAGAAGAAGATTATGTTGCTAAAACGCAACATTGTCCATCGTATAGGGTTATTTTTTTATTACTTATTTTTTAAAAAATTAAATTAATTTAATATAATAAAATATTTTAATTAAATCAAAAATTATTAATTTTAAGGGTATAATCGGATTTAACTTAATTTAAATCCTATTGTGACAAAGTTATGATTGAAAATCTTATAGGGACAAATCTAAATTGAGAATGTCTCATATTTCTAATTTTCCCAAGAATAAATCAAAAACTAGATTCCTTAATTTTTAGAAAAATTACTTTTCTTAAAATCTTAAATAGGCAAAAGTATGGCTTTTGAAAATTAAAAACCAAAATCTAGTTTAAAATCTATGGACAATCAATGCCTATATTTGGTCAATAAATATTTAATGAAATATATCAAACTAATATTTTATGAGGGAGGATGGTATTTTTAACCTAAATCAAAATTATTGAACGGACCTAATATGAGATTCGGTCAATTAGCTTTTAGGAGGGAATAAATAATCAATCTAACAGAATTTAACTAACTAAAATCGATTTTTCGCAAAACGAACCGAATCAAAATTTTTTTCGTATGTAGCCTAATGACAAATAATTTCTCTTACTAGAAGCAGATGCAAGGTTCGAACTCTGATTCCGTGAGATGGCAGCAGAGGTGTTGCAACTACTGGTCCACTTACTCATTTCGAACCGAATCAAAGTTAAAGCTTTCGGTTTTTCTTTTTTTATTTGTCGTCTTTTGATTCTTCATAAACCTTGTTGTCTTTGTTGTTAATAGATAGAAAGCAGATAAGTTTTTAAAAACATTTTTAGCAACTTGAGATCCAACTTTTTGTTCTCCCTGTTTGATTGATAATCTGTGAGTTTGTTTTTGTTTTTTTCGGTCAGTGATAATTTGGAGTGTGATACTTCGTATTTTAATTTTTTTCGTGTGTACTTTTCCTTGGTTATTCACTAAAGTTGCATTTTAGCAGTGAGAGAATGGGCCAAAAGGTGGTTTACACTTTGTTCATGCAGTCACCAATTTAAATATAAATTAAAAAACCATAATTTCGCAATTTAGTTACATAAAAGTTATACTTCTTTATTAATTAGCATATTCTTGAAAAAATATTAATTTAGCAAATACAAATGGTAATTTTAGGAGAAACTAGTTGTAAAACTACGAAAAATAACAATTAAAATTACATTTTTGTATTAATTGTTGGTAATAAGTACAAAATACAAGAGAATTATGTTAAAACACTAGCTTCTATTGATTGTCCATTGTCTTTGTATCGTGTAGATGCTATACTTTTCGAATTAGGTTTAGTTTCCTCCTCGATTATAATCCAACTAGATGGTTCTCCGCGCAATACACGGTTAGATTATCATCAAAATGCTAATAACTTATTTATCTTAATATAATTAGTGGTATTTTGGTTAGTGAATATGATTTGGATAAAATTTACTAACATATTTTGTAGTACACATCATTATTCTCTATATTTTCATTTGTGGAAACCTGTTCACAATGTTTATAGATTTATGTTAAAATATATCGATTCATTATAAATTATATTTTAGAAATTATATATGGTTCTAAACTATAAGGAAACTTTTGGATCATGCGTATTAACTTTTTAGAATGTAATATATTACAAAATACACAAAAATGTAATTTAAAAAAACATTGCTTATAAAAATCATTTACAAAAATTTGAAATTATATATATCGTAAATATTAAAAAATAAATTTAATAATTTAAAATTAATTGAGGGATTTAAGTTTAAACTATTAGCCATCACAAGTAATAGTTTTATAGATCAGTGTAGGTTCGGTTTTGTTTTTCAGTTAATAGCTCTAATATAAAATTAACTTTTAGTATATAATTATAATATTTAAAATGGAGATGTTTTGATTATTAAAAATAAATTTAACAAATAAGAAAAACTTCAGAAAAAGTATTAACAGAGATATTACGATTATTTTCAAATAAAGAAAAATAATCCAATATTTTGAATTGTAGTTTCAAAATATAGTTTCTAATATTTTAAAATTTAAGGAGAAAAGGATAAACAACTAATCCAAATATAGATAACTAAATATATTTAATTGATATTATTTTATTACTAAGTAATTGAACCGCTAAAAAAATTAATATGATTGTATTAGATTAAATAATTAAAGATCACATCAAATATTTTAGAACACATAAATTTGGTAGAAGATTTAGACTATAATTACATTGATTATTATTAATAAAAACTATAAATCAATTTAACCAATCAAATTGCATTAAGTTGACATGTCATAATTTTAGGATGAAAATTACTCTAGTAAAGACATGTGTCAAATGACTTCACAGTTAATGTATAGGGATGTCGAATATCCCCTTTGAATTATGAGATATTCATAGATTTAAGAAAATTTCCTCTTATTTAGTCAATATCCTATTTTTCAAGTCGATTCTCTTTTCTTCACGCTTATTTTTCTTTTTAAGGAACATCAATTCTCTCTGGTAGATAAAGCACCGTTTCTTTTTGCTCTGAGAAAAGATTGGACGGTTTGTCATACTGTTCATAAAGCAGAGATTTGAGTCTTCCCAACAGTTTAGTCCATAACTCCCAAGTTTATATGGTGGAGTTTGAGGTTAACTTGTTGATTCTGCAAATTCGTCCACTGGCTTAGTCGATATGTCGACATCCTGGGTTCTTTCACGTGTTTTGCAGAGGAATCATCTTTGGCGCTACCTGTACAGTCGCTCTACTATTTTTCTGGCCTTGACATCACAAGTCTTGGCTATATCACACTCTCTGCAACGATCTTGAGGTGAATTATTGTCATGAACCACTTTGATGTGAAAAGAAAAGTGCCATGGAATCTTGTGTCGTATCCGTTGAGATTGTCTCTCCTCTTTTTTGCTTCATTTTATTTTGGTTGGGTTTTAAAAGAAAACGCCACTCCTTTTCTGAAATCTCGTCTCTTTCTCTACGATTCTGACGTATCCCAGCTGAATCTCGCTTCCCATAGCCCTAAAAAAACGTGGGTTCCATTGCTCTCTTATGTTATTCCTCTTCCACTCCTCTAGCCTCCAACATTTCAAGGTAAAAACTCTAACATTGCTTGCATTTGCGTCATGATTTCTTTGAATCAAAATTCTCCAATTTATCCTTAGGGTTTTGTTTTAGCTCTCTACAATTTTGTCTCTCTTTAGCTTTTCTAGTTTTTCCTTTTGAGACCTTGCCCCATTGTATCATGCCATAGGGGCTATGTAGATGGGAGATCTATCGCAACAGTCGTTTCCCCCTTCATCCTTTGTCGATGGTAGGGTTAGGTGGAGGCACCTACTTGACTCCAGTACTGACTCGGCTTCGGATAAGTCACTGGATCTTCTTGGGACCAAAGATAGTGACTCTAAAATCGAGGTTGTTCTGAACCGTGCTCTGCCCAGGGTTCTGCTTATATTATAACAGACATCGTATAACTGAAAAGGAGGTATTCGCTTCCCTAATATGTTATCTTACAAGTTCCCTCAGCAGAGGAGCGTGCCGAGGCACCCACAGAAGAGACCTTTGTCTCTGAGACCTTCTTTGATTTGGGTCGAAGCGAAAAGTCCTTGTCTCTCATGGCTAGGATGCAAAAAATTTTGGATTTTTCTACTCGGCAATATACCCCTCGACCCAAAGAATGATGATCGCTATCCAGGTCCTTGGTGAATTGAATGGTTTTGATTTCGGGATGAACAAAGTTTTGTACTCATACTACTTTCCTCCCCTTACTTAAAATGAGGATCAATTTTATATCCACTAATGCAATGATTCTACTTTAGGAAAGGAGGTAAGAAGAATGAAACGAAGGGCTTCACTTATGAAAAAGATTGGGCCAAGAGTTATACCTTCATGTGGTAGGAGATAACCTTGGGTTTCCCGTCGTATGGCTTCGAGCGAATATGTACCAGGCACAATTATTTGATTTCCCGTTGTCGAATTATGTAGCTAACTATGGTTGTTTGCTCATTCATTTTACTTTAGCAATGTTTTCTCATCTTGTGATCCATGAAGCATATAAAATGGTGTTTGAAGCAGAGAACATTCCTCTTGAGTTGCATCGCATTCTCTTCCTCGTCAGCAAATAAGCATTGAAGTGTAATACTGATAATACCATTGTTTTACCGTTTTTAGTTTCGATTTTTATTATTTATTTGAAGATTTTTAATACTTTTCGACCTTTAAAGATAATTTCTTGTATTAGTGACTTTTGAGATTAAACATGTCAAATAACCAAAAAGATGAAGAAACAAGCCAAATGAGTCTAATTTATATCCTAAGCAAGTTTCAATGTTGGATCAAGCAGGCATACATTCAAATACTTGAGTACCGCATCTTTTTGATATAGACATATCCTCAACACTCGAAAGATCGCGTTAAACACATGCCTTGCTTTCAATGGATTCAGATAAAATTTAGTCTACATATAATATTTTGAGATAACTTTCAAATGTGAATTCTTTGAATTTATTTGGAGCTACGAGCAAGAGGTTACGCCGATTTGATGGAGACGTGTCTAGCTGCCACAAAATGAGTAGGCAGAGCAAGTGATCTTCGCATCGGTCTAGGGACCCCCACCACTGGTTGGGCCTCGTTTTTGGCTAAGGCCAATGTGTCTAAAAAATAAAGGGATTCACCGGAAAAAGGTCTCGGCCCAACATTTTCCTATTTTCAGACCCAAATGTGGAAATTTTTGAAACAAAGGCTACAACGAAGGATTTTGGTCTCTCCCAAATATGTGTTACCCGAACCCCAATGTCAAAACATTCAAGTCCAATTCTACTCAGCACAAGACGACCTACAAGGTGCTAGCTATCAACCTAAGCAATAATTTTTTAACAAGGATATGTATCAAGAGAAGAAACTATTCGCTTATCCTCAAGCATGTGCCTCGAATCCACAGGAAAAATGCCTTAAAATATGCCGAGTAAAATGTCTCAAGAGATGGAAAAAACAACAAATAGGTCAGTGAGAGGTTTGATAATGTCTACATTGAGCCAAGTTCCAACTATGAAGCCATAGAAAGTCATGCCCAGAAGCTTGAGGTCCAAATCGCTAATACGAGCGAAGTTGTGAAGAAATAAGAAATCCAGGCGAAAAGTTTCTGCAACGTCTCTATCTCTAAATAAGGGAAAGAGGCCGTGTCTATTGCGAACATACCTTCTAAGGATATCAATACTCATGAAATTCCAAATCTATTTTTTTTTTCAAATAAATCCAAGAGGGCTTACCAGAAAAGGCTTACGACCTTTAAAGAAGATCTGAAGCCCATGATGGTTTATCGTCCCTTGCTTAATTAATGGAGTTAAAATTGATGATTGCGTGTGTGATATTAGAGCAAATATAAATGTCATGTTATTGACAATGGCACATGATTCAAGACTTTTTCCCTTTGAATCATCTCGAGTTTCTATTGAGTATGCTGGTATATTGACTTCTACACTATATGGAGTCTTGCTTGATGTATTGCTTGAAGTAGGTTGTAATAACCTCAATTAAAAGTCTGGACGCGAAGGAAGCCAAAGAATGATAGAAGGGAAGATAGCCGAGAAATAGCAATGAAGATGGCCGAAGGATGGTCGAATATGGAAATTTAAACTGAATAAATTTGTGATACACGATTCACTGCTTAACTAGCTCTATGAATAACCTGGATGCTTACTTGACCTACTTGACTTGTTACACCTGCTTAAGCTGCTCGATGACTAAGCTGCTTGATATTTCACATACTTCAGCTGCTTCACGTACTCAAAAAATTTGTGTCTAGATAGAATCTTTGTAAAATTTACTGGATCAGAAACGCTCGCGATTCAGCTTAATTAGTTTTTGATTTTTCAAAACATTAATCATAAGTTTTAAGGTAGCAATAATCCTTAGAAACGATTTAGAAATTTTTTTGTAAGAGAAATAGGTTTTAGTCGAAAAAAATTATTTTTTGGTCCAATGAGAATTATTTTTCGACCATTCAGATCAGTCGCGTTACACGTGCAGTACGCATCCGAACCCTTCAAGAGTGTGCCACGCTGCTTCCTTCTTCTTCAGCTTCTGGCCACATGATTCCTAGTGATAGGACCGCCTACAAGCACCTCTTGTTGTGATGGGATTGGCCGAATCGGTGTATGGCCAAAAATCTCGTCCAGATTGGACATATTTGCAGCCAAACACTAATACGCCACCTATTTGACGGTTTGGACGACAAGTCCATCTCCTCATTTCTAATCCACGACCAAACATTCCATAATTCCCTTCCTGCATCCTATAAATACCTCTACCTTCGTCCTGAGTTCATTCCCCCACCAAAATCCCACCTTAACAGCCAAGTAGCTTCTAAACGAGCCATAACACCATCCGAGCGAGTATTTGAGCATAGACAAGCTTCTAATACTTGATTTCATTTTCTTATTAAGTTTTGAGTTTTAATTTTAGATTGTTCTTCCTTTCCCACCTATCCGGAGGTTTAGAAACCTAAGTTTCCAAATTTTTAATTTATTTCATTAGAGGTTCAAAGAAATCGACCGTAAGATAGGAGTGTACTAAGTCCTAATTCACCATCCAAATTTCGAGGTGAGTCTCGGTGATTGGATTTCTTGTTTTTTGTGCGGTTAGCTACTGCAAAACGAGAGTATTGCTTGTTGCATGTTTTTTGCTTGATGGTTATTTATTTGAATGCTTGCTTGATGATTGCTTATTTATATGAACTTGATATGATGGTTGTGATAATTATGTGATTTGAGAGATATTGAGTTATATCTTTCGAGTTTCGACTCGGGGGTATAACATGTTTGCCATGATTGTATGATTGTATTATGTCGTTCGGGTACTAGCTTGGAGGGTATAACATTTGTGTGCAAGTATCGAAGCAGAAGAGGTTCAGATGGAAGTTACTATGGTTATTGGTAATCCTCTACCCAATGATCTGGATGAGACTTTTTCTCTGGCCATACACTAAGAACTACCCGGGTTGATCTACGGGATGTGATTGCTGCATGACGATGCAGTTGGGGTGCAAACTACCATAAGCTTTGTAAAGTCTCTGTGACCGACTTATGACTGTTTCGCATTGGTGACAAACCCTTGTTGGGAAACGTGAAGTCATGGACTTAGAGTGAGACCCATTGCCGACCAGGAAATGTGCCTAACTTGGAAGATAATCAATAACAAGGCGACATGTATTTGACGGGTTATGATGGGATCTTCGGCTATGGTAGTCCTGCCCGGTTATAATGGGATCTTCGAATCTGAGGGTCCTCTCCAGTTATTATGGGATTTTCGACTCAGTGGAGTCCTACCCAACCCGACATTTGGCCTAGCCTAGAAATGAAGTGTTGATAGACAGACAATTATACGGAAGGCGGAAGAAAATTTTAATTAGTGATTTGCATATTAAGTGACATCTTTAATACCTGATTTCCTGATTACTTGATTGATGCATATTAGATACGTATTAATATAATGTTAGGAATATTAGACTATCTGTTTTGCAGGTAACCATTAACTGGATTCTTTTATGGGTGGATGGAACGTAGGTGTTGGTGTAGTTGAAATACCTCTTTGTAAATTGAGTATTGCTCTATTATGTATAATCGATTAAAGCTTCCAAGTGGATCTATACAATCCTTTGGTAACATTTGAAACTAAATATAACAAAGTATTAATGGGTAATGAAATTGATCAGGTGTATATGATACCAGTCCTAGTTTGAGACAAACCAGCTAGTGAGCTCAAGCTCGGGTTGCAAAGCCTTGACTCGGGTCCGTTGGGATACACGCTATCGGATGTTAAACCTAAGGGTTTTAGATTTGTTATGATAACCTCTTGTTGAATTTCTGGATGCGTAGTTGTAGCATCTCTGGACGGGACGTTTTGTTGAAGTTTCCTGATTCATTGTGCATGTTCTTGTTTGATTGTTGCACGACATATTGAGTTGACTCTAATCTAATCTTGATCGGATGGGGTGGGGGTTACATAGGTGCCATACTTTTCCCCACTGACTTTCAAATTGTATTTATGTTAGGGGAAAGATTAATCAACTGATACTTAGATCCTAATTCTTAGTCACTACTCGAGCAGATTTTGATTTCCCAATTGAGAGAATCTCTTTCATAAAGATCAACAATCACATTTTTCCGTTAGCTTCAACACCAAACCCGTTCATGTTATTATGGAGGAAAATAATATCAGTCTAGACCCTGCAGATAGCTAAAGAAAACACAATTCTCAAAGATAGAAGCTAAATCGAGAAAAGCACCAAGTTTTGAAAATTCGAAAAAAATGAATCCACAAAGCTTTATTCGAGACATTTTCGCTATCCAAGAAAGTATATCTTGGACGTATGAAAAGGAAGGTGAGATTGATAAGTCACAATATTTTTTGTTGAGATTCGAATCAAAATACCAAGGTCTTAGTATGAACTCTTATGATATCACAAAGAAGAAGTTTGATAACACTCTTAATCTCTTTCCTAAGGAGATTGAGCTTCAAGAAGACATTGATGACAAATTTGATGATTCAAAACCACCCCTAAGCTACCAATTACAATGACTCAAAAAGCTAAAAGAGTCACAATTCGTTTAGTGGAATCCGTTCACACCTAAAAGTGAAAGAGGTTGAGCTAAAGACTTAAAATAAGCTTTGTGAGACGCAATCCACAACGGTTTTAATTTCTTTTTTTTAAAAAAAAATTTAGGAATGAGTTAAAATTTTAATTACTTGCTTTTATTTTTTGAAGAATTTTATTTTTAAAAATATTATTGCAATAATAAATTTATAATATTTATCTATTTTAGTATTATGTTACTTTGGAAAAGTAATAGATCTAAATATTGGTGCACACTCTAATTATTAGGAGAACATCTAGATCTATATATTTTTTTCACAAACTCAATCGACCAAAACATAAACCATGAATTAATATGAATACCTAGATTTTTCAGGATATTTGAATCTATCCCAGCCAAGTTCAGAATTTAATAAAGAAAAATTAACCTTGAATTAATATTAAACATAAATAATTATAAGATGAATCTTATTGTAAAATAATGTGTGATACAACTATATTTCTAATTTAATATAGCAAAATCAACCATGAATTAATATTAAAATAGATAATTATAAGATGAATCTTATTGTTAAATAATGTATGATACAACTATTTTTCTAATGTATTTGAATACACTTTTTTTTTTATCATATGTCTATATAAAATTAAAATTTTACATCAATTAAAAAAAATAAATTTTACAATATTACGTTATTTATTACTTTTAAATATTTTGATATTTCATTTTATTTTTGTTCAATTTTGTTAGACATCTATTGAACTTTTGGTTAAAATATAATTAAACTTTGATGAGATTACCAACACGACACGTAATATTAGTTAGAACAATTTTATCGGTTTATTAAATTAAGGTGTTGTTTATATTCTTTATTGGACGATACATAAGTAACTTTTGCTTTATTTTATCTCTCTCCATTTTTTTTATTAATATATAAGATATTTAGAAAAATAGTTTAATGTCAATGGACCAGAAAGAAAGCCAATTAAAGATTTATTAACAACCACATTTAGTTATTTTAGTATTTAGTTAAACATGTATTTTTACAGTTTGGTTTTTAGTCTATTTTTTCCAAAAATTAAGAAAATTGAGATGATTTTGATTTAATTTATTATATAATTTGTGGTCACTCTCTCCAAAAACGGTCACATCAATAATAAAAAATAGAAAGAATGATACGTGTATAGCTTGAAGTTATTAATGTTTCGTTTTTTGTAGTCGTCTCCATTATGGTAATTCCGTAGCTTCAAAAATTTAAGTTCTTCAGTTGATGTTGTGTGTATGTCTGTGTGTCTGGTTGTAGGACGAAAGACGAGATCATGTTGGAGAAAGCAACTTAACCAACTAGACATAATTGTTGGTCAATTGCTTCAACTCGGTGTTTACTGGAAATTAATCGACTACGGATCTGATTTGATGGCAAGCCAAATCAATGAGGATAATATCATATCTTTTGTAGATAAGATATTTCCATACCTGAAGGAGATAAATGCATAGTACGAATCTCAGTTGGATTCGACTCCAAGATGCACTCACTTGTTTGAAGAAACTTGTTGAAATCAAAGAGAGAAGAGAAGTTGTATCTATCGACACCACATATTTAATGAGTTTGAGGTACTTTCCTACGTCTCGCCGGAGATACTTTCGGAATCTACTAGCTCAACAACTGAGATCGAGTCTCTGGCTTTTTTGTTACAAATCTTCCCGATCTCTCTCTCTCTCTCTCTCTCTCTCATCAGTCTTAACTATATCTCTATATGTTACAAGAAGAAGAAGATAGAACGTTAGACCAACAACGTAGCGCGCGTAATGAAATTTATATCTTAAGCCATTTTATAATGGGCCCATATACCTTTCATAGACTCGATTAATGACTCTAAGCCTAAGAGTAATAACCAACACAAGAAAGAGTTATAAATTTATCATAAGCAAAAGACATAATCTTCAAATCTCTATCTTGTCCTTTTGCTTTTGATCTTGAGAGCTAGTAACCTTGAGTTCCTACCTCCGGATTGCATGAGTAGTCTCACTCACCAGCTACACTACCTTGTGACTCCTTTGAATTTTCTCCAGAACCCTGAGATATCCTTTCAGCCTGAGTAATTTTACTCCGCCAATTGCTCATAGCAAGTAATTTGTTTCCTTTGTAACCCTTAACAGCTTCAAAGCCTCTTGAAGCTTGCCAACTGGTAATAAAAAGCATTCACAGGATTGTTGGTTGTTACTATTTTGACTACCGTCAAAATTCCTTCACTTATCAACTCTCTCACAAAGTGATACTTAATAGCTACATGCTTGGTTGTCTCGTAGAACATTGCATTATTCGCCAAAGTTATTGCACTCTGCGAGTCACAATAAATTGTGATGGTGTCCCGCTTGACTCCTAGTTCTCCTACCAACCCTTATAACCACACTGCCTCTCTTGCTGCCTCTGCCAAGGCAATATATTCAACTTCTCTCAATGAGAGTGTGATAACCTTCTGCAGCCTTGACCTTCAACTTATAGTGTTCCTACCAGCAGTGGACACCATACCTGTAGTTGACCTCCGTTTGTGTAGATCTGCTGCATAGTCCGAATCTACATACCCCTGTATCAGAAACTCACTTTCTTTTCTATAGAACAACTTCACATCCAATGACACATTGATGTATCTAAGTATCCACTTTATTGCAAGCCAATGTTCTTTCACATGCTTGCTGATATATCTCGATTTTTACTAACTTCTAACGATGTTTTTAGCATATATTTGAGACTTCCTAGAGTCTTTTGGGGTCTTTTGGTGTTTTTAGTGTTTTTACAGGGTTAGGGTGCTTTGGAGAGAAATGAAGCAATGTGGATCAAAACAATAGACTTTTGAAGATGCAGAATCATGTTGATGGATCAGAAGTTTGGCCTTCTTTGAAAGGGTTCCCACCGTTGGATTGAGCGGAAATTTTGACACAAGTTAGTCATGTGAGTTAGCCTTGATATGAAGGTGGTTTGAAGAAAATCCAACGGTGTGATAATAAGTTATGGTTATTTTCGTAAATATATGCTGTCCAGTTTCGGAAAGTTTTTTTTCCCAAGAATTTCCAAATTTTGCCGAAAAGACCCCAGAGCCCTATATAAATATTTAGGGCGAAAATTAGGTACAAAGATTTTTTTTGACAGACTTTTAAGCTTTTTCATTTTATGCTTTTTGGGAGACGAATCTTAGACTCTCGAACTTTTGGAGAAGTTTTCTAAAACCCTTTTCTCTTTTTACTTTCATTATGTCTTTCTATTCGTCTATAATTTTGTGCTCTTCAATTATGTCTGAGTAGTTTTCTTGTTAGGTTTTAGGGATTCAAAGGATTTCATGAATTGATGATTTAGGTTGTTAGATTTGGGAAAACTGTCATAAGGATTCTTCAACTAAGTTGAACTTATTGCTTGAATTAGATTAGATACCTGATTCATGATCTTAGGTTGATAAATACAACGGGAGTTGATTTGGAAACCTGAAAATCTCTTAGATGAGCAAAATATCATTAGCCAACGGGAGTTTAAGTTAAGGTATTTTGTGAACATATCGAACCTGACCTTAATGCATGTTTAGCTTTTTTGAATTAAACGAGAGTTAGTTTTCATTGTTCTAAACATAGGGATTAAATACTCCGAGAGGAGATTTATCTGTTTTAGTGATTTGAGTTCAAGAACATTGCTTCATATTTCCCTGTCTGATTCTTATTTATCAATCATGTTTCCTATGAATTACCCTGATGCCTGACGCTTTTAGTTTATTGATTTTAAATCGTTTTAATTCTCGTTTTTACTTTAGTCACAATCGAAAAAACCAACAAACAATTTCTATGTCTTCTAGATTGATTCGAAATAAAGGTCTTAGTGTGTAACTGGTCTCTGTGGATTCGATCCCATCTATACTACTACGTTTGCTGTGCACTTGCAGTGATATATTTCAGGTTAAAACTCTGAACACCACTTGCTCATAAATATGCACACTAAACCCACTAAAAAGCTAGATTTGGTCTAGTTCCTATCATTGAATAAATCAAACTACTTGTTGCTCCTTGTTAGTTCACACTTTGCATAAAGTCTTTATGTTTCTTTATTTCCTCATCATAAGCCATCTTGAGGCTAAAGTGAACACCCATTGGTATTAGAACTGGCTTAGATTGATCCATGCAAAAATTTCCTAGTACCTTCTAAAGATACCCTTATTGAGATATTGTCAAGAGGTCATTAGTTCTGTCTCTTTTAATCTCCATTCGTAGGACCTTTTTGGCATCTCCAAGGTCTTTCATCTCGAAATCTTTATTTAACTAATCGTTTAACCCTAAGATATGAATTTTATCTCTTGAAGCTATGAGTATGTCATCAACATAGAGAAGAAGATATACATACTCATCGCTTTCCAGCTTCTTGTAATATACGCAATTATCATATTCACTTCTATTGTAGCCTACCTTCTTCATGAAGTCATTAAATCTACAGTTCCACTACCTTGGGGAGTGATTCAAGCCGTACAAACAAATATCTCTTGAGAAGGCATACTTTATCTAGATACCTTTTATCTACGTATCCCTCCAGTTGCTCAATATATATTTCTTCTTCTAAATAGCCATGAAGGACGCAATCATAACATCCATTTGTTATAATTCCATGTCATGGTGAACCACTGGTGATAAAACTAACCTTATGGATACATGCTTCACTACTGAGGAAAATATCTTTTTATAGTCTGTCCCTTTCTTTTGTGAGTAGCCCTTGGCTACCACCCTTGCCTTTAATCTGACACCTTCTGATTCTAAAAGTCCTGGCTTCCTCTTGAACACCCACTTGCACCCAATAGATCTCTCTGTCTTCACTCTGTCCACTAGTTCTGAAGTTTTGTTCTTTCTTAGGGAGTGTACCTCTTCATCAGCAGCTTCACCCCATAGTTCAATATCAGAATCCATCTGGCTTCTTAGTAAGGCTTCACCTTTCCACCATCTTCAGTAACCAACCCAATAAAACTACTAAAGTCATCTTCATCCTCATCACCATATACCTAAAATTCTTCAAATCTGGCAGACAACTTGATTTGCCTCCTAGGCTTGTCTTCTAGGACTCTATGACTTTCAGCCTCTAACACTATTGTGTCTTCACCTGAACCTGTTTGCATTGGTGTGCTCTGGATTTGATCATTCTTAGAGAGACTTTCTTCAGAGCCTGTAGCTCCACCTTGCACTGTGTCTCTATATTCTCTGCTTGTACTTGCAACATCAACACAAAACATTTTGTCAGCTAATGTGGGATGGAGTGAAGTTGATTTACCTGATGTCTCTGCAGCCACTATATCTTTGTACATAGAGTCTTCCCTGAATATAACATTTTTAGTAATTGTGACTCTCAGTTCCTCTATTAGCCACACTTTGAACCCTTTAATTCCTTCTGGATAGCCTAAAAAGATTCCTCTTTTTTCTCTTGGATTCAACTTCCCATCATCCACATGACAACAAGCAATGCATCCAAACCTCTATTTACTTGAATAGTTTGGCACCACTGAATTCCACAACTCTTCTGGGACCTTGAAAACTGAGGAAGGGGATCTATTAATCAGAAACACCGAGGTAAAAACAGCTTCTGCCAGAACTTATGCCCCATGCCACTTTCACTGAGCGTGCTTCTGACTTTATTCATGATGGATCTATTCAGGCTTTCTGCCACCCCATTTTGTTGGGGGGGGG
>OVAN01006783.1:0-20681 GCA_900406275.1 Anastatica hierochuntica | reverse complement strand
AGTGAAAAGTTGTTGCACGTGCTCTCCCACTATCTTAGCTTTGACTTCTTCTCTCCTTTGCACGATGCCGAAATTTTTGCGGATCTTCAACTAACATTTTTGACTCAATCAATGTCCAATAATGATGAAGAAATTTGGTGTAAATCCGGGTCAACAAGTTGGATAAAAGCAAAACGATACGTAGTGCAAATGTATATTTTCTAATTTCTACTTTCGAATGAAAACTACGTTACTGAGCGTAAAATAAGCCACGTCGAACTAATCTTTGCCACCTCACAAAAACGACACGACGTGTACTCTTTAGTCACCATGTAAGATTCCTTCTTCCCCTCTCATTCTCACTTAATCCACAAAAGATTCCCTCCGATCATCGGCAAAAATGGTTATGGCGACGCGTACCATTCGATGCCAGCTTCCATCTCTGGTTACTAGATGCGAATCATTGGAGCCTCTTAAGCAGATCCAGATCCAGAAGCGACAGAGAGGAGGCGATTTTGCGGAGAACGGGAAGATCGTTCTCCAGCCGCGGCTTTGTACACTGAGATCTTATGGATCTGAGATGGTTGTTGCTAAAAAAGACGGAGGAGATGGCGGAGGAGGATCTGAGGCTGAATTATCGGCGTCGCCGTTTTTCGAGACGCTCACTGATTACATAGAGAGCTCTAAGAAGAGCCAAGACTTCGAAACCATCTCTGGTCGTCTCGCCATGGTAAAATCATAACCCTAAATCGAAAACTAGACCTCGGTCTGAGTCAATTTCATAATTGATTTACAGGTTGTGTTCGCGGCGACTGTGGCGGAGGAGATCGTCACCGGGAACTCTTTGTTCAAGAAACTTGACGTGGAAGGATTGAGCGAAGCCGTTGGAGCTGGTCTTGGAGCGATGGGATGCGCAGCCTTATTCGCTTGGTTAACGATTTCTCGGAACAGAGTCGGACGGATCTTCACAGTGAGTTGCAACTCCTTCATCGACTCGTTGGTTGATCAGATCGTCGATGGTTTGTTCTATGACACTGAGCCTAGTGATTGGTCTGACGATCTTTGAATTCATAAATGATAAATGAACTGTAAACTTCGTCTATAATACCTATACTTCTATAGTGTTTGTTCTTCATCTTCATGGTGTTTGAAGATGATGACAACGAAAGTCTGTGACTTTTGTATCTATATGTAAAAAGAAGACATATAATTTTCTGTGGTAGTAGTTCGAATTGATCACAAGAGACGATAGACAGTGTTGAAAATCGAGAGTTTTGAGTCTATGAAGCTGTTTCAATGGCCTGAATGCATTCTAGAACAGTTGCATTGTTTGACATTGCAGCCATTAGAGCTTCATGGATAGTTTTGTTGTTCTTCAGAAGAGAAGCAGAGTAGAGAACCTGCAAAACAAAAACAAAAAGTTTCATGAATCTTTAAGGGAAAAGTGTGTTAATGTGAGGAGAAAACTTACGGCCCATCTTGTTAGATTTTGTTGCTGCTCGTTGCTGATTTTGGGTTGGCTTCTGTTTATGAACCTCTACAGGAAACATGAGGAGAAGCTGTTATTACTATAATGGTTGATGTGAACTTGTGAGTGATGAGATTGGAAGAGACCTGAAGAGAGAAAAGATCCGCAGATTGACCAATCACTTTGTCATATTTCAGACCCTCGGCTGCAAGTCCAGCCATTGCAACAGCAGCCAACCTGAGAAACCCAAGATGAGTTGAGATTCGGATCTTCATTTTCTTTAATGAAATTAAAGAAACTCTTACCTATCAAGCTCCTTTGAGTCAAGCTGGCCGCTGTAGATTAGTTTAGCCAGTCTCTCGTCAATTAGATTGACGTGTTCTTTACCGATGTCTAACGAGTAACCAAGAATTGGGAGGCCAATTAAGTAAGCCACTGGAAATTGCAGCTTTAAACACAATCAGAACACTACACCTTTAGAACCGGAAGGTTTAAACGTTTACAGGGTACCTAAGAAATGGGCTGCTTCATGTCGAGCAATACGTTCTTGATAATCCGGGAAGAACGTCGAAAACCCTGAAATCGCAGCTTGAAGAAGTCTAAAAACAAAAGAGCAAAAAATATCAATCATTTTGTAAACGAAACAGAGCAAAAGAGGGCAGTGTTTTAGTACTTTTCTTACCCTGGTGAAACGCTTCCCACGGCTAAAACTACCAATGAAATGCTCCCGACTAAGTAAGGCACAAAGAATCCCCAGTCCTGCCCAGAGTTCAACAGTTATGTATCAGTCCAACACACATATGATATAGAACGTTTCTTGGCGTTGATCAACACAACTATCCAGAAGACACGAAAGAGTAAGAATGAAAATCTAGTTCAGTTCAAACTACAGATTTCTATCGTCTTGCAACATGAGAGAAAAATGAGTTTTTGAAAGTTTTACCCCCGGAAGTTGGCCGGCGAGGACAGCTAAGAAACCAGTTGTTCCGACTACTGTGAAAAGAAAAGCCGCCTGCATTATACTTAAACAAACCTCCATTAACATACACAGCAACCTCAATAACTAGTTTTGAGACAAAACCTGACAAAGACAACGAATAAACAAACACAAACTTACATCGTTCCTGACACTAGGGATGGCGAGAGTCTCTGCATTCTTGATTCCTAGAGTTGTCAGCTCCCTAAGCGATGTCTGATACAAAAGAAAAGACAGTCCCACTCACTCATCCATGGAACAAGCAAGAGTAAGCTTGGATAGAGAGATCGATATACACCGTACGGCGCGAAAGGTAAGGCTGAGAACTCCATTTCTTAGCCCAACCTTGCTCACTCAACTGATCAAGAGCTTCCTTAACACCATTGCTATCTTTCTGCATCCACACACGAACCTAATTATCAGAACTCCACTTTAAGAAAAGTTTGTGGGTAATAAAAAGAGAAGGGACCTTATTAATGGCGGATTCGAGGGCACTCAAATCAAACCCAGTGGAAGCAGCAGGAGAAGAAAACGAAACCGCTAGCTGAGACGGAGAGTCTCGTGGATATAATCGGAATCTCCATGGAGTTTCCCGAGATCTTAAATGCCGGTGAAATGAAACAATCGGAGTAGTAATACCGGAAGGAGAAACAGCTAATGCGATCATGATTTTTTTCGACAAAATAATTTGTGTAATCGATTGGCAGGAATCAAAGGTTCATCGGACGAAGGGAAGGCGAGGAAGCGCGTGGCTTCTTTCACGCCATTAGGAAGGGATCATACTTTCCGCCACGTCAGCATTTATAGATAACGGCGGTATACTCCGTTTAAATCCCGTTTACTTTTAAACTGACAGCATTCCTTCGACTTTTGCTTCAAATGTGAAATTATTTCAAACCAAAAATGAAACCCCACATTCCGAAATCTGAACAAAATTAAAGACCGGGATACGAAAGATGCATAAACTATTGGAAAAGATTAAAAAAAAAAAAAAAATTCGACTTAGCGTTGAAAACTAGATCAATGATGGTTTAGTGACTCCTCAAGCAGAGATAATGTATACAGGTGGTAAATCATTAAATGGTCTAACTACTATTATAAGGGGTGGGTATAACCAGAATGGCTGGATCTTGGATTTGGCCGTGAACGGACCACGGTGTGGTTTACTCACCCGACCATGGATGAACCATGAGTTAGTTGACCGGATCAATATCATTGGAAAGGATCGAGATCGAACAGTGGAATATTATGTACAGATTGAATCAATCAAGGGATTGTCCCAACTGGTAAGGGAACCAAATTGATCCAAGGGATTGGGCTGGATGGACTGGCTGAGCTAGCCTAAGGCAAGAATCCACAAGTTTCAGCTGAGTCGATTAGTTAAGCTGGTGGGTGAACTAACTAAGCTGACTGATCGGACTAAGTTGGTCGGTTTTATACAAGGATGGTATGATCCGAGCAAGTTAATCAGTTCAGATAGGGCAATTATGCTTATCAGATCCTGACATGATTGACCGGGTTCGGACAAGGCAGTTAAGCCGATCGAGAACAGACAAGGTAGTTGGCTTGACTTAGCCAATTTTCGCAGAAGAAATTGGCGGGAACGATTATTTAGGGAATTTCACGCAGAATTGATATTTTTGACAAGGAAAAGAGCGAGAACTATTATTTCTAAAAGATGACGTGTTTGGATGGTTAACAAGGTAGTTTCTCGAGCCAAAAAAAAGTGTTTCGTGGTGAAGTATTAGAAAGGGGCAATTATCTCCATTCTCCACGAAATTAGAGAGAACACATAAATAAAGTGCAAATAAAAGAGATTTGGCCGAAAGAGAAGACTACTCGACTGAGTCGTTTTCCGACTGATCCGACTTTGTCTGTGACTGATCCGACTACGATAGTGACAAGAGGTGTCAGAACCGATTAATCAATCCTAAGGCTAAAGTGAGTTCATGACTGTAGCCATTCATAGGTTTTTGTGAAGGTCGTTTGGCCGTGAATGCTTGTCTGATGGCTGATGGCCGAGTGTTCATTGAGTAAATGGTAGATGGCCGAGTTAATTGTTAATAAGGTGACGTGTTGTGATTTTACAAGGTTATATTCGTGTTATTCGAGAAAGGTTATTTTTCCAAACTATTTTATTTCCTTTTTGGGTTGTTGTTTTTCTTTATGTTTTTCACATATTACAAGTTTAAAATGAAGAAAAGAACGTGATATGACTGATTCTAGAGCTTAAGGATCATTTTGGACAAATGTCGTAGAGGAACTGGATCGCGAAGTGAATTTTCTAGACCGAATGACCTGGATCGATGGATCCATGCTCCTTGGATCGATCGATCTAAGGCATGTCACAAAAATCTAGATTTAAATCAGATTCTCAATCGAAAAAACCTAAAATTGGACTGGGATACTTGTAAACATAACCTAGACTCGTGATTCTTTCGTTATGTTTTTTTTGGAGTTCTAAGCAAATTTTTAGAGCTTTGTAACCTAAGGGAGAAGATCTACTTTTGTACTTCGAATCTGAGAAGAACTCTGAACATTCTCCTTAACTTTCCATTACTTCAAAAAAAAAACAATAAAAACCCCAATTTTTTTGAAACACAAATCCGCGCGTAGCGCAGAGATTATCGTAGCTAATATAATGTAAATAACATAAAAAAAATCTCCGCGTCTATCTTCGCCATAGATACATGCTTACCATCGTTATTGGATAGTTATTATGATGTTGCCCGAAATGCGGCTCATCGTGGGGACCTCAATAAGTTTATGTTCAAATTTCCAACATATGTGTGTCTTTTAGACAATTAAATTTGTGTTAATTTGGCAGACGTTCATATGAAAATAAAAACGCCATTATAGCTATTCACTGCAACAAAACGGTTAGAATGCAGCATTTGAAATGTGTCACAAAGAATAATGATGTTAAATTACTTAAAAATAAGTGATGTTTTTTATCACAAAAGAACATATTTTATTAAACTTCACAAAGTGAAGAAACTTGAGCAGACAAAGCTTGTTTTGCTAACGAGTCAGCTAAAATGTTTGCTGATCTGGGAATAAAAACAACCGAAACAAAAGAAAAACTAGAGAGTAAATCCCTAATATCTTGCAGAAGACCAAAAATAGCAATATGACCAATAATAAGTGATGTAAATAGGGATGCCAAAAAGGGTAATATTATATGGGTTGTTGTAATCCGATCCAATCCATAAACCCAAATGGGTTGATTATTTGGGTTATAATGGATTAATGGATCAAATAGGTTAATGAGTTAAATGGTTTGAGTTAAATGGTTTGAGTTAAAATGGTTTATGGTTTCTAATTGGTTAACTCATTATCTTCAATATGTCACATCATCATTCAATTATCATTGTCATCATCATTATAACGTCATAGTCATCATCATATCATTATCTTCAAATATATCATTGGATTGAAATGGTTTATGAGTTTTCCGCCAAAACCATAAGTCTGTCTATTTTTCCGCCAAAAACATAAATCTGCCGATTTTTCTGCCAAAACTGTAAGTTCGTCGATTTCCCGACAAAAATGTATATCCATCGATTTTTCCGCTGAAACCGTAAGTCTGTATAATTTACCGCCAACAACATATATATGTCCATTTTCCGTCAAAATCATAAGTTTGTCTATTTTTCCCACCAAAAACGTAAATTCGTCGATTTTTCTACCAAAGCCACAAGTCCGTCGATTTTCCAGCCAAAACCGCAAGTCAATCGATTTTCCCGCCAAAACCGCAAGTCGGTCGATTTCCTCGTAAAAACCGCAAGTCGGTCGATTTTCCCGCCAAAACCGCAAGTCCGTCGATTTTCCATCCAATACCACAAGTCCGTCGACTTTCCAGCCAAAACCGCAAGTCGGTTGATTTTCCCGCCAAAACCGCNCCGCCAAAACCACAAGTCCGTCGATTTTCCCGCCAAAACCGCAAGTCGGTCGATTTTCTCGCCAAAATCGTAACTCTGTCGATTTTCCAGCCAAAACCGCAAGTCCGTCGATTTTCCCGCCAAAACCGCAAGTCGGTCGATTTTCCGCCAAAACCGCAATTCGATCGATTTTCCCGCCAAAAACACAAGTCGGTCGATTTTCCCGCCAAAACCGTAACTCTGTCGATTTTCCCGCCAAAACCATAACTTTGTCGATTTTCCCGCCAAAAGCATAAATCCGTCGATTTTTCCGCCAAAACAGCAAGTCCGTCGATTTCCCACCAAAAACGTAAATTTGTTGATTTTCCCGCTAAAACCGTAAGTCTATTTATCTTCCCGCAAAAAAGTAAACTCGTCGATTTTTCCGCCAAAAACGTAAATTCCGTCGATTTTCTCACCAAAAATGTAAGTTTATATATTTTTCCGTCAAAAACGTAAATTCCTAAATTTTTTCGCAAAAAAGCACAAAGTGTTAGTTTTCCCGCTATAAGCGTATTTCGATAATTTTCCTGACCAAAAGTGTGAGTTCTGATGATTATTATTATAATAATATTTATGATGATTATAATTATGATGATAATTATTTTTTTTAATTATTTTATATAATCAAAAAGTTAATAGATAAACCATTAAAATCACTAACCCATTGATTTTAATGAGTTATGGGTTGATCCAAACCATTTGCTAAATGGATTGAGTTAACTCATGATCCATTTAGCTTACAATCTTTTTGGATATAGCTTGGTTTGGTTTAGTTTACCCATTTTGACACCCTAGATGTAAATTATGAAATTTAGTATCACTTATAAATACTGACGTTATTATTAACTGTTTGACATCATTTTATTTCAAATGAGGTTAACTTTATAGAAAAAGGAATATTTTTTTTTAAAAGAAAATGTTTGTTGTCCCACATCGGCAAACCCGAAGGAAAAGGATCCAATTTTTTTTTTTTTAACGTCTTCAATTATCATTAAGAACTTGTTCGGTCTTTATACAAAATGTCTTCTAAACCATATGGAACAAAGTTAAAGCATATATAAGAGATTTGTCGAAGAGGTTTCTTTGCAAGCTTGTCTGCAGCTTTGTTTGAGTGTCTTGGTACCCATGTGAATTGAGCTTCCCGAAATCGTTCCTGCCAAGTGTGAACTTCATGTACTAAATTTCGAAGACCGAAATGAACGGATCGTTTCTCAACAAGGTCCAGTAGAATCTTATTGTCTCCTTCAAAAACACAAGCTCTATAGCCACGCATCCAAGATTGTTGCATCCCAACTAGAAGCGCTTGCAATTCCAACTCAAGAGAGTCTTGACAATTCTTCAATTTCGTCGTCACTGCGCATAGGAAGGCTCCATCATGATCTCGTAGTATCCATCCCGCTTTGGTGTTGTTACTAGCATCCCGAGCCCCATCATAGTTACACTTAATAAAAGATACTACTGGGCTTCGCCATTCAGATTGTCTAACCGAAAGGATTGGGCGTGGCGGTACTCTAGTTAAATTCACGGTGCACTCCAGCGTATCATCCTTTGCTTGTTGCATATCCTGTAACCAACTTCTATGTTGTTGTTGATATACTAAGAGATTCCTACTTTTCCATAAACGTCATAGTATCCAAATGGGTAATTGTTGTTGAAAAGGAGTGAAGATGTTGTTTAGGCAGTTTTCGATGATAGTCAGAATCTTCTGTTCGAAAGTAATTGAGTGATCCGGAAACTCAGACAATGAAACCGATGAAGCGCGCCAAATTTGAGTTGCATGAGGGCAAAGAAAAAAGAGGTGACAATTTTTTTTTTATATGATTTACTTAACGAGAGTTCTTCAAAACAATTTAATGGAATAATAATTGTAATAGATGACATGACTTATTATTTCTTTTATCGAAATTACCCAATATTAAATACTAAATAAAATAACAACATTAAAATAGCCAAATTTAAGTATTGTAAAATGGGTAAGGTAATTGTAGTTTAGCATTGTTGATGGTAATTGGTTCAATCATTATATCAATTAATCAATTATCTTAAATATAACAAATTTTAGTGTCACTTATAATAATTGAAACGAAACTAATACTTACATTAATTGTTATAATTGATGCAAATTTTTTACAACATTTTTTTTTCTAAATGACACATTAATATCATTGAAAATAAATGATAGAACTACTAGCATCAAACGCAAATTGGAGTCAAAAGAAATTGGTGTCACCACTTTCACAATCACTTCTAAAAATGATACAAATTCATTTGTGTCATTCAAAAATGATGTAAGAAGATATTATAAATGATACAACACATATGATTTGTTGTAGTGATCCTCGAGTCTTTTTGACAACTAATCAATTATTTATTCATCGACCTTAACTAAAAGCCATCATATTTGAATTTCCTGCAATATTATGTGATTCATGACTGTACACAATATCACAAACAATATCGAAATAATAAATATACTCAAATTTCAAAATGGACATATATGTATATAAAAGATAGTTGCACAAATCCGCGCGTAGCGCGAAAGAAATCCCTAGTTTACATAAAATATCTTTAGTTTAAATTTCACATTTCTAATTAAAAATTTTAGTTTGAACAAGTGTTAGTTAGTTGGGACAGGATAATTTGGTTTTGGAGTTTTTAGTTCATCGTGAATTTTGCTTGGCTGCTACAGTTTGATGATGCATACGTATCCACTGTCTCTGTATCATCACAAATTCACAATCGTCCATGCCAAAGCGAAGGAGTATTATTAACTTATAATTTACATCTTTTTCAACCAAAGCATTGTCAAAATTACACTCCAATGAACTGAAACCAGCAGCTAAGAGGTGTTGATTGTGTAGGAAAATCTCTGAACTTGCTCAAAAGCCTCCTGGCCGTGCAGAGTCAATGCTTTTTCTTCAGTTGAATTGAAGAGACAGAGAACTGGAGACTTGAGAAATTTAGAGGCCGCCGTCTGGAATCTCCACAGCTTCTTCTTTCTCTAGAAAGCTCTGAACTTGCTCAAAGGCCTGACGATGAATGATTTGCTTTGTTGAGTTTGATGGTAACAGATTAAAGAAGCTGACAGAGAAAGGAGCTGATGTACCTCGATGGCAATTTCAGTTGGTGTGAGATCGGATACATCTTTATAGCCGCGTTTCATTGCAATATCTGACAAGGAAGCAAAGCTAAAATACTAGAAAAGGTCTTTGAGGGCGAACTTTCACACAGATTTAACAAAGAGTATTGCAAATGGATGAAGAAGACATACTTTCTAAGGAGACTCTGGCATTTGCATTTGTGTATGCTTCACCACGCTCATCCCAAATAGCCGAAAGACGCTTGAAAGCCTTTGTGTAATTTCATTCATGATGACAAACACGAAAAAACGATTCTTTTTTTTTGAAGTATCCAAGGCATTTAATTTGTATATTACTCAGATTAGTACCACTGTGTATGCATCTCCTGATTCATCGTGTAACAGTGGTCGTGAATCAGTCCCAACAGCAGCGATTCTATGGGCTAATGCTTCTAGGGGCACGTCTAGCCAAATGCTGATTCCTTTATGCATATACTTCCTAATACCATAATCAAATTACAGGAGTTTTCATATGTTTTTAACTTCGGGATGGGATAAAAGGTACGCACCAGTTAATGGGTCTCATAACTGCACCTCCACCGGTGGAAACAACAACTTGATACATCATAGAGAGCTTCTTTAGTGCATCAGTCTATCAAGAAAGGAAGATATTTAGCTCACAAGGAGTAGGCGAATCAGAAGAGCTTAAAACAAGGACAAAAGCTAGAGAACTAGTCACAACTCAACTCTCAAGGATCACAAAACTAACCTCCTTTCGTCTAAAGAAACTCTCTCCATGATGCTCAAATATTTCTGCTACAGATGTTCCATTCATCGACTGCTCAATCAAAGTGTCACTGGTACATCCACAAAACTTATAGAAGGTTACAAATCCAGAATATCAAACCATGTTGGTAACTCTGAAGCTATAAAAAAATATAAACGCAATTTTGTAAGTCTCTGTTCTTATTCCTTTTGGAATTGTTGATGCTAACCCTTTATCCCGATCAATCATTAACACAACCGTGAAAGTATGAAGCGTATAAAATACCAATCAAAGAAAGAATAACCGAGCACTTTAGACATTAACTTTCCCACGGTTGTTTTCCCAGAACCCATCATTCCTGTGTTCACCATAGTAACATCAAACTACAAAGAGGTATTAAGAACTAAGCAACACACGCAAACAAAAGAGCCGATTAAGAAACTAACCAACAAGGTACATAGATCGTCCGTTCAAATACGGTTTAACCTCTTCTGCTTTCCTCTGTAAAACTTCATGTACCCATCCCCCAGTAAGATGTTATAGACAAAATAAGAAGAATGAAAAACAGATCTATACGATATCATCGGCGATTCTTGATATTATAAAAAGGTATTACTACTTGCCTTCAAAACCAGATCTTCATCAAACGGATAAACACTTCCGGTTTCCAACAAAACTAGAAAAATAAAATATCAAAGATCAAAATTCAGATTCACATCCATCAATTTGAGACAGTAGAAGAAGCAATAGAGTTTCGTATTTGAATTACAAACAACAACCTGAAGAGTTGTTATCAGAGCATGAAACCGGTCTCGGTTTAGGGTGAAAATGAGAGAAAGCAAGAGTTTTGAAACACCTTTGATCTTCCTCAACTCCCTGAGAAAACGACAATGAACCACGCAGCTTCCCTTCAAACTTTCTATAATCAACCCATGATGGGTATTGAAACCTCTGAGCAATAGCTGCTTCCATATGAAACCACTTCGACAATCTTTAACACACAAATTCTTCAACTTTTCTGCAATAAGTAACCTCAAATTCAATTGCGACCATTTCTTACATATAAAAATTTCACCAAAAGACATCGATGAAAACCCTTCTGAATCACACCAAACCCTATAACAACGGACAACTTTTTTGGGTAATGTGTGAGTATATACTTTCCTCCATACCAAAAGATTCGAACTTTCTTGAAAACCAATGATTATCAAATTGAAATTCTAAAGGGAATCAATGAAAGAAAAGGGTTTATTACCGGAAGTTTTCTCCCGCCGGCAGAGAAGGCTACTGTTTTGTCTCAATCTCTCAGATTTAAGATTTTCTTATTATTAATTTTAATATAAATATAAGTAAGGGACTAATCCATTTGGTCTAATAATTAATAGAGAACAAATAAAATGGGGTGGGGGTTGGTGAAGATGAAACAGTGATGGTGATGATGGCCTTAAGCGTGTCATTTGTTGTTTTGACCTTTAAAACATTTTCTTATTTAATTTGTTTCTCTACTCAATTTTTAATTTATTTTATATATTCTTAAATCCTCAAACTTATATCAATATGTAGCTGGTTGCTACAGAAAAGGACTACTAAATCTATATGAAAAAGGCTATTTTTAGCTGGTTATGAAACGTTAATATACCTATTTCTAATAATTTTTAAATATTTATTTATATGTACGTAAAAAAGAATTAGAAAAGGTTGTTGGCTATTTGTCCCAGCAGATTTATTTGCACTATGAAAGTTGGTGGTCGATGTTTCCCTCTCCCTCCATTGTAGGTTGTGACACTTACGTGCTTTTGCCTTTCTCCGTACTGTGAAAATTTATACTTTAAGCTAACTTGGCAACACGTTTGTCTGCAGGTTACTCATAGGTGTGGGCATAATTCTTGGAACCGAATATTTGAACCGAAACCGAACCGAATTTGGCAGTTGGAGTTTACTTCGATTCCTGATAAATACCCGAACAAATCTCTTTTTCAAATTTTTCGGATACCAGTTTACCATTTTTAGTTGGATTTTTATGTATTAATTTGCAGGTTTTTAATGCTTTTTCGACCTATAGAGGTAGTTTTCTCTTGTTTGTGATTTTAGGGACTAATCAGGTTAAATCATCAAAAATGATGGAGAAACGTGCTAATTGGACCTCATTCATATTACCAAGCAAGTTTCATTGACGGATCATGAAGACAAAGGCTCAAACACTTGAGATTTGCATTTTACCAATCTAGACAAATTCTCAGCATCAGAAAGATCATCATGAACGAAGATCTTCTCTTCATTGGGTTGAGCTGGATTTTGGTCAGAAGTTGGCATTCTGAGTTAGCTTTCAAATGCAAGTGGTTTGAAGTCATTTGGAGTTGTGACCGAGAAGTTATAGCCGTTTAAGCGAAGACACATATGTCTATCTCAGAAAGAAAGCAAGTGGAGCAACATTTGAAGCTGTGACCGGGTGATGGAGTTGCCACCACCGGCCGAGTACTCATTTTTGGCACACTCCTGTCACAGAGACATTTCGTGGTCAGAGACAGATTTCAACTCATAACTTTCGGTTCGCTCAACCGAATTTGATTCCGTAAGAACCGACATAATCGAGGACGCCCTAAGAAACCCTACTATTATAAAATAAGTTGTTTTTAACCTTTATAAAGAGAGAGCCACAAATTTTTACAGAGAGTTACAAGCCGTAAAAAGCTTTGAGAGATTNGCTTTGAGAGATTCTTTTCTTTGTTCTTCAAGTTTTGAAGTGTTCTTTGGAGAGATCCATTTCATACTTTGTCATAGAGAAGATTTATTTACTCTTGATCTATTTAATGATATTTTTCTCATTGATTGCTTGTTGTTTTTCGTGCTCCATGTATGAGTAGTTCATTAGTTAGGTTTGTAGGCTTTTCAAAGAGATCATTTATTCATGAGATGCTAGTACTTAATTAGGGATTCATATAGTCTTTGTCTTGGTTGATCTTTATGCATGATTACTCTATTTGCGCATCTAGTAGTCGTCCATAGGTAGATTTTCATTCGAAAATCTTGTTAAATCACCTGAACCAAATCTTTGACAAGCTGAGTTCAAAGAGGCTTCGAAAGTAGATCACCTTAGCTTAGTGAACTTATCGAAACTTGTGTCTATTTAATGCATGCTAATTATTTTAATACAATTCAAAAGTCTAGGTTCTTCGATAATAAGTATAGAATCTCGAACCTCGAAAGTGGAGAGGACCTAAATTGGTGTTTTCGAGTTCTAGACGTTGCTTAATTCTAATCTCTAAACAAATCGGTTTTCTATATGATGCATGATTCTCTATGAATGTCTTATGTGTCTAACGCTTTTTCCCATTGATTTACATCCTTTTCATAATTCTAAGTTGTTGTCTTTTACTTTTAAACTCACCAATCAACTTTTTTATTTTTTGTTTTAGCTTAAATTAATCTTAAAATTCGTAGTGTATGATCTTATTCTTTGTGGGATTGATAACCTGAAGTATTGCATCTACGTTGTGCACTTGCAACAGTAGTGTCTTTTTGGGTGAAACTTGACTCGCTATCAGAAAGAGACTAACCTTAACTCCTACAAACACTCTGGTATATTTACACTTTTACTTGATCATTTTATATCTCTGATTAACTGATTAGATATCTAGGATTGAAAGTAAAATTTTATATCATTCATTTTTATGACCGTATGAAACCCTCGAATTATGGTTGAAATTGGCTGGATATGGCCTTAAGCACAACTTCGATTATAAAATGTGTTTTGAATTAAGTTGATGTGATCCTTGTTGGGACGAAGGATCAGCTCCTAGGATGCGCTTCTCGTCTTGATGGTTGAAAGGGTTGTAGCGGAAGACTTGGACAGTTTAAGGGTTAGGCACGTTCGGATTTGGGTGTACGAATGGTCGGATGGATGTATGCGTGGAGGAACGAACGTTTGGATGGTGCACAGACGTTCGGATGAGGTGGAACGATGCAGAGGCCGAACGGTCAATTCTCGGAAGAATTCGAACACTTAGTAAACCGGAGATAACTCGATTACTCGTGACAACAAGAGGATGATCCGAACGATGATGCGTGGATTGATTAAAACTTCTGAAGAGTTGCGGAAAGCTCTCGGAATTTCGGCTTAGATTCACTAAGGAAAGAATTCCTAAAGTGATAAGTTTCTTTTGATTCTAGAGCGAGAAATAAAAGAGAGAAAAGTTGATTATAAAGTTGGGTGATTACAAATGAAGAGAGGAATGCTGCTTATATAGGAAAAGAGTTAGGTAGGAAACACCCTCTTTAAATGAAAAGCATTAAATAATATTGAAAATTCCAAGAAAGACTACAACTAATTCGCCATGCATTGGGCGACACTTTAGTAGTCTTCTTGGTCTTTAAAAACGTGGGCCCTTTGTCATTAATGGGCTCAGGAAATAGTCCGGGACTTGCCTCGTTAAAAACCTTTCTCGAAAACCCGGTGGGACAAAACCGAGAGAAGGGAAAAAGAGTGCAAGACCCGACATCTCCATTAATGATGGTTTTTGGAGGCTTGAATCATGACCAATGTGATCGGATAAGCACTCGCTAAGTTGCCCAGATCCTTTCGGATAAGTACTTGGACAGCACGGTTGAGCCGCTGCGTCTTGGATTGGGTCATGGGACCGGATGATTCGCCTAAGGCGTTTTTTGGATCCAGCTGCTCCTCGGGTATGGATTCCTCTGGTTCAAGCTATTCGTCAGCGTGCTCCGAGACCGCATGGGCATTGGCCATTATCACATCATCCCCTCCCAATTGAAAACGATTTGTCCTCAAATTGGAATCGTCGAAATCATCTGCACGAAAAAGGACTAAGTTAGTAACATTGAAAGCTGAACTCACATTGTACTTACCTTGAAGATCGAGTTCGTAGGCGTTTTCGTTGATTTTCTTCGTGATCTTGAATGGCCCGTTAATGCACAGCATGAGCTTGGACTTCCTTTCGTTGGGGAAACATTCATTTCTTAAGTGTAGCCACACTAAGTCGCCTTCGTCAAAAATCATTTCCTTTCGGCCCTTGTTGACATACTTAGTGTAAAGCTTGGTTTTCTCCATGATATTGCTATGTGCCTTCTCGTGGATCTGCTTAACCTGTTCGGCCTTTTTCTTGCCATCTAAGCTGGCCCTTTCACTCAAAGGTAAAGGCATTAGATCCAAAGGCGAGATGAGATTAAACTCATAAACAATTTCAAATGGAGAATATTTTGATGCAGAATGCGTGGCCCTATTATATGCAAACTCTACATGAGGCAAGCATTCTTTCCACGATTTCAAGTTCTTCTTAACTAAGGCTCGTAAAAGGATTCCTAATGTTCGGTTGACTACCTCGGTCTGACCATCGGTTTGCGGATGACATGTAGTGGAAAATAATAACTTAGTTCCTAGCTTAGACCAAAGGGCCTTCCAAAAATAGCTAAGGAACTTAGTGTCCCAATCCGAAATTATGGTTCTAGGCATACCATGGAGTCTTACGATTTCCTTAAAGAATAGATTGGCTATATGCAATGCATCATCAGTCTTATTACATGGAACGAAATGCGTCATCTTAAAGAACATGTCTACGACAATGAATATGGAATCCTTTCTGGTTCTCGTCCTAGGCAATCCTAACACAAAGTCCATTGAAATATAGTTCCAAGGATGGAAAGGTATGGAAAAGGGAGTATACAAATCGTGCGATTGGACCTTAGATTTGGCGAGCTTACAAGTTCCACAGCGCTCGCACGTTTGTTCCACGTCTCGTTTCATGTGCGGCTAATGGAAATGCTCTTGTAAGACCTTAAGTGTCTTGGTCACGCCAAAATGGCCCATGATTCCTCCTCCATGTGTTTCCTTAACAAACAAATCTCGCAACAAAGAGTGAGGAATACACAATCGGTTCTCATAAAACAAGAATCCATCAAGTCGATAGTATTTGCCTTGGGCAAATTTTTCACAAGACGCATAGATGGTGCCAAAATCCGGATCATTGGCATAAAGGGACTTGATTTGTTCAAAACTGAGCAACTTAGTTTCTATAGACGTGAGTAAAACATACCTTCGGGATAATGCATCAGCGACTATATTACCCTTACCTTTCTTGTACTTGATCACGTACAGAAATGTCTCGATAAACTCGACCCACCTGACGTGGCGCTTGTTAAGCTTGTGTTGTCTTTTTAAATGCTTGAGGGACTCAGTGTGAATGACGAACTCCTTCGACCACAAGTAGTGTTGCCACGTTTGCAATGCTCGTACTAAGGTATAGAGTTCCTTATTTAAGTCGGGTAGTTGAGCGTGGCGCCTCCGAGTTTCTCGCTAAAGTACGCGATCGACTTTCTGTCCTGCATCAAAACAACACTTATACCAAGACCGGAAGCATCACATTCGATCTCGAAAGTCTTAAAAAAATTGGATAAAACTAAAAGAGGGGTGTTCGTAAGCTTATCCTTTAACGTCTGGAAGGCGATTTCTTGAGCTTATTCCTACTTAAAGCCAACGTTCTTTTTGATCACTTCGGTGAGTGGAGCGGCGATAGTGCTAAAGTCTTTGACAAAACGAGGTAGAATCCCACGAGCCCGTGAAAGCTCTGAACTTCGCCAACGGTCTTCGGACTTGGCCATTCTTGGATCGCTTTCACCTTTTCTTTGTCCACTTGGACTCCACCTGCACTCGCGACAAAGCCAAGAAACACGAGATTATCGGTGCAAAACGTGCACTTCTTGAAGTTAGCGTAAAGTTTTTCCGCTCGTAACACGCTAAGAATCGAATGAATGTGTCCAATATGCTCGTCCATACTTCGGCTGTAGATTAGAATGTCGTCAAAGTACACTACAATAAAAACACCAATAAAAGAACGAAGCACATGATTCATTAGTCTCATAAACGTGCTCGGGGCGTTTGTCAAGCCAAAGGGCATGACGAGCCACTCATATAGGTTATGCTTGGTTTTAAAAGCGGTCTTCCATTCGTCTCCTTCCTTTATCCGAATTTGGTGATATTCGCTCTTAAGGTCAATCTTAGAAAAGATGTTAGAACCTATAATTCATCGAGCATATCATCAAGTCTAGGGATAAGATGACGATACTTAACCGTGATATTATTGATTTCTCCGACAATCAACACACGTTCGCCAGCTACCATCTTTCTTGGGTACGAGTAAGACCAGAACGGCACAAGGACTCATGCTTTCCCGAACGTGTCCTTTGGCCATGAACTCTTCAATTTGGCATTGAAGCTCCTTTGTCTCAGTATGATTCGTCCTATAGGCGGGCTTGTTCGGTAACAAGGCTTCAAAAACAAAGTCAATTTGATGCTCGATGCCTCGGACGGGTGGTAGGCCATCGGGACATTCCTCCAGAAAGATTTCTTTGAATTCCTGCAAAAGTTTGGTCATTTTTCTAGGAAATACCTGTTTTTGCGTGCTTAAGTTAACATAAGGCTCCTTAAACACGAAGAGTAAGTTCGTTTGGTTACTTCCCTTCGGCTTTTTAAGCGCTTTGCTTTTCGTTAGCTCGACTACGGGAGTAAGCTAGGACTCGGCTGCTTTCTTTTTTTTTCATTGCCATTTGGTCCTCATAGATTTCCTAAGGCGTCATGGGAAGTAAGATGGTCTTTCGGCTCTTGAACTCAAAGATTTGACGGTTGGTAAACCCATCGTGAGTTACTCGGCGATCGGATTGCCATGGTTGGCCAAGTAGAATGTGGCTGGCGTCCATGGATAAAACATCACATAAGACTTCGTCTTCATACTTCCCGATCGATAAAGGCACTCGGACTTGACTACTAACGGTCATTTCGCCATGGTCATTGAGCCATTGTAACTTGTAAGGCTTTAGATGCGTTAAGAGCTCCATTTCTAGCTTTCGGACCATCGTTTCACTAGCAACGTTGGTGCAACTTCCTCCGTCAATGATAAAGTTGCAGACTTTGCCTTTGACGATGCATCGAGAGTGAAACAGATTTTCTCGTTGCTCGTTTTCTTTCTTCGTGGTCATGACACTTAATGTTCGCATTGCGACCAATAGTTCACCTTTGCAGCGGGCTCATGATCGTATGGCTATTTTTTGGATTGCTCATCTTCGGACACGAATTCGCCGTTGTCTCGGAGAATCATGACCCTTCGGTTGGAACATTCGTTTGTGTAGTGCCCAAGGTCGTGACACTTGTAGCACTTGATGTCTCGTGATCGTAACTTATCCTTTCCTTTCGGATCAAGTTCTTCGGGTTTTGGTCAGATGATCGGTTTGGTTTCCTTCAGGTACTCGGGACGCTCGTCCTTGTGATAGCTCAGTTTTCGGGCATCATAGCTTAGACGGGCGTTCTTGCACTTAAGTTGCTTCTCGAACATTACCGCCTTGTGGAATAATTTTTCAAGTTCTACGTAATGTTGGACTTCGAGAAGATCGATGATGTTTCGGTTAAGGTTGCCCATGAATCGGGACATAGTCGCCTCGGCATCTTCTTGGACATCGACCCGGAGCATAAGTGTTTCCATCTCCTTGTAGTACTCTTCCACGGACCTTTCTCCTTGGGCAAGATTCCTTAGCCGAAAGTGTAGTTCTCGGTGATAGTGGCTCGGAATGAAACGCCTTCTCATTAGAATCTTCAATTGGTTCCACGTTTCAACGAGATTATCTCCGATTCGTCTTCGGGTGGTGACGAGTTGATCCCACCAACTTAAAGTGTAGTCTTTAAACTCAGTTGGGGCTAGCTTTACTTGTTCGGCTTCAGTGTATTCACCACAGTTAAAGAAGATCTCGATTTTCTTCTCCCATTCCAAGTATTCTTCGGGATCGTTCGTTCCTTTGAACGAAGGGAGTTGGAGCTTTAATCCGGAGAAGTTGTTGGGCGGTTGGCGTTTGTCACGGTCTCGGTCGCGGTGCCTTCGCCGTTTTCGGTGAGATTTGGACGATTGGCTATAGTACTCAGCCACAGTGAGATTCTGTGGCCTTCGGTCAGATCCACTGTGTTCGAAGTGACCGGTTTCTTCTTTGAAGGCCAAGAACCTTGACCGATTACAAATGAATGGAGGAGTGCTCCTTATATAGGAAAAGAGTTAGGTAGGAAGCACCCTCTTTAAATGAAAAGCATTAAATAATATTGAAAGTTCCAAGAAAGACTACAACTAATTCGCCATGCATTGGGTGACACTTTATTAGTCTTCTTGGTCTTTAAAAACATGGGCCCTTTGTCATTAATTCGCCATGCATTGGGCGGAACTTGCCTCGTTAAGAACCTTTCTCGGAAAACCCAATGGGAAAAAATCGAGAGAATGGAAAAAGAGTGCAAGACCTGACACCTCCATTAATGACGGCTTTCGGAGGCTTGAATCACGACCAATGTGATCGGATAAGCACTCGCTAAGCTGCCCGGATCCTTTCGGATAAGTACTTGGACGACAAGGTTGAGCCGCTGCGTTTTGGATCGGGTCAGAGGATCAGATGATTCGCCTAAGGCGTTTTCTGGATCTAACTGCTCCTCGGGTAGAGATTCTTCGGGTTCAAACTGTTCGTCCACGTGCTCTGAGACCTCATGGGCGTTGACCATTATCACATCATAAGTTAACTAGGAATTGTTGTTACTTTTACATCCCTGGTTAATTGTTTAAAATGTATTGGACACGTAGAAATATGTTGACAAAATTTAATAGTTTGTTGTGACTTTTAAATTTTGAACAAACCATCCAACCAACTGACAAGGAACTATATGTTCTCCTTGCCACCCCCAAGACCAAGATGCAACAAGTCTGTCGAGAAGAAGGAATTCCCGAGGATGTCCAAATTTGTTGTTAACCTGATATTTTTAAGGCTTTTGCTTACAGGTTTCTATTTGTAGTTATATGTGCTATTGTAAGGGCTATGATCAATATTACTTTTAGTTTCCCTTACGACAATTGTAAGTAGAGTTTTCATGTATAAACATGAAAGTTAAAGCGTCTGGCAACTAGATGTTTAGGTACATTCCCTCCGAAGTGATTATGTTAAAGTAACATATAAGAAAAATTCCTTTGTGGGACTTCTTTGATGTCATAATCCTGATGTGATTGGCGTCTAAGTTTACTTGTCAGTTTCAAGTAAACTCTCCATAGATATGTTTTGCATTGACTTCGATCATTAATCGCATATACATTTCACTGTTCTTATATTGGCGCATTTACTGCTGGTGTTTAATCTAACCAAATTTTATTGTGTAATTCTTCAGGTGGTTGAAAGCTAAGTTTCTCTTGCAGTCAATGTCACTAGCAAAAGCATTAGGTTTTTTTTTCAAAAAAAGAAAAGAAAAAAAGCATTAGGGTTGCTAAGTATGGTGCCAAGCAAAGAAACCGACAAGTTTAAGCTGTTTTTTCAGGATGTTGTTTTGAAGTGAAAGATTTTACTGAAGAGGTTTATTAGACTAACTGCAATGGACTTGTTGAAAAAAGAAATTCAACTGTTGTAAAAAGTAGAAACTGTTATGAACCGAACCATTTAGTGGTTGCCATAACCGAAGACCCATT
>OVAN01006782.1:0-20682 GCA_900406275.1 Anastatica hierochuntica | reverse complement strand
TTTTCAAATTTTTATGTTATCTTATGTATAAAAACTGAATATATAAGAATAGATGTGAAATGCGAATAAGATACAAAATTTATCGGAACTAAAACAATAAAAAAAATTAATAAAAATAATTTGTATGATATATATAATTGTAGGGACTAGTATGTAAATAAAAACATGAAACTTCAAATATGAAGTTTGGAAAAGTGAAACTTCACATATGAAGTTTCAATACTCAAAACTTCAAATTTGAAGTTTTGAAGTTTCTTTTTGGAGAGGAAAAAACTTCATATTTGAAATTATAGAGAGTCTTTTGGAGATGCTCTAAGGCAGTTCAAATTGTCATTGTAGCATGAACCTAATCTAAAAAATTCCCTAGACCATGAGGTTGGATTTTGGAGCAATAGAGTATCATACACACCTTTGTTATAAGTCTTCAATGCTTCCATAACATCTTCATATTCTTCTTTGGTGTAACATCTTGCTGTTATCCAGAACAAAATCTCCAAGTGGGGATCTTTTGTGCCTCTTTTCCGGTTTGCTAATATGTGTCTGGAACATATACGATGTTCAACATCAGCGAGTTCATTCTTGACTGCATTCACAATCCCCTGCATACAATATAATACAAGCATTTATTAGTAACTCAACCCCAACAATAATCTGAAATGCGTCATCTCATTCATATTTACGTTTACTTACCTTTTGTTTGTCTAAAACGATGGTGATGTTAGCCTCAGATCCCAAGCGAAGATCATCTTTCAAGTTTTCACAAACCATTCTCAGTTTATGTTGTTCTCAATCAAAATCACATCTCATGTTAATGGTACAATTATGTTATCTCCATTACTTTCCACAGCAGCTAAAAGATGACCTTTAATATCTCATTTAAGAAATACCTCATCTAAACCGATGATTGGCCTACATGTTGCAATCCATGATTCTCTCTATGTTTGAAAACACATGTAAAGACGGTCAAACCTTTGTCTACTTTGTGGTACTGGTCCTGGAATAGTTTTAATCATAATGGTGGAAAACCGGTTGGATTTGTTGATTTCAACTTCATAGTCCCAAATACGAGAGAAATGAGATTCATGATTGGCTTGCGTTTTCTAAACAGCTTGGACTTTGCTTTTCCACATTGATCTTCACTAACAGTGAGATTATACTCTCTCTTATCTCATTTGCCATCTCTTTCTTCTTCAGTTTGGGATTCAATCTCAACCTCTCTTCAAATAGCATAACAATAGATGATTTTTTCAACATCTTCGAGTTCCTTAACCTAATGCATATATGCTCGTTTATAAATACATTTATCTGCAACTTTCGTCTCCTCCTCTCATAGGAGCAATATATTCTCCACAAAAACTTTGATTCTACTTAACACCTAGTTTCTTAGATTCAGACTTGTATAGATTAATCTCGTACCTTATCCTCAACGAATACCGTACAAGAGCTACTTTGAAATCAACAACACATCCAAACGTCTTTTCCATATGATGAATCTCTTCACTCTCCAATGTATTTGCTAATAGTCCCCTTCATTCATTTTCTTCATCATCATCAGATGACAGAGGATCTTGGATCTTTTCATCGTCCCAAATATCATCACCGCTATCATCGTCTCTAACCATGAACTCTCCAGTTGCCTCTCTAAATAATTGTATAACATCTACGCCACCTTCTTCTTCGACCCCAAATCCTTCCTTCTCGATCTCGTTATCAAAATTTTCATCCACTACCTTGTAGTTGATTCCATATTCAATATCCTCATCTTGATGATGTCGCGAATTCTTAACTTGAATCTCACCTTCGTGAGTTTCACCTTCGCGATTTCTATTATCCTAACCATCATCGATAGAGAAAAAGAGAAGAGGATGAATTATGAAATTAGGGTATGAGAGTAAATGAATTTAGAGATTTGTAGAGGAATAATTAACTTTCTAAACGAAGGCATAATGCTTATTACGGTGTTAATCGCCACGTAACGTTTAACTTTTCAGATGGTTAAAATGGTTTGGTCAAACTTAAATGAGGATTAAAATGAATATTAAATAAAGTTTGGAGACTTTTAGCTCATTTAAAATTCATAGTTTTTTGGTTTTCATTTGAAAGTTGGAGTTTTTTTAGGCATTTTTTCCATTGTTTTGGATCATTTTCAAAGAGATAAATCAAGGAGGAAAGTGATTCCTTCCTCTGAGTGATTCACGTTAGAGTTTGAGTCGAATAAGGTTCGTGGGCATAAAGAAGTTGATAATTAATATTCTTAGAGTAGTTAAGAGTATGTAAAAGTCAAAATTAAGTGTAATATGTTGAAAATATTAAGTTAATGAGAATTTCTTGTGTCCTTGTCTCTCCGCTTCTCCAAACTTACAACAACCACCGATAAATCTCTAGATAACTCCTCAAGTCTCAACCACAGAGAAAAAAATGAGAAAAAGTAATAACAACTAGACACATGTTATGTGCCGTAAAAGCTTCAGCAGCTTGCTCATATTTGAACACACCGTATGCATGAACACTACGCTTTCAAAGAAAATTTGACATTAGACTTTTCTTCATTAAACCCTCAAAATCATAATCAACCAATATGATTAGCATTTAACGTTTCAAGCACATACCTTGAAGCTTTCTCATTGATTTGGTTTGGCGTTACAGCTCCATTGCTTGCTCTCCGCATCCAATTAAATCATCTAAGGAAACATGCAACTATTTTGGTTCATATGGGTTACTATTTGATGGATTTCGTAGATCATTATTTTATAAAAGAGTATTTTAAAAATTATTAAGATATTAAATTAGTAGTGATTTTGAGAGGAACAACTGGATCATGGTGCCATCTCACGAAGCAACTTCGAACCCTGCAACTATTTCTAACGAGAGAAACTATTTATCATTGGCTACCGACAATTAAAAAAACTAAATAGTGATTTTAATCCGACACTTATCGGTCGTTACAAAACTTATAATTTACGAGTATGTGTTTGGGTAAAATTTAATGATTTTAATCCATCCATATTATATTATGTGTACCCATTACTTATCTTTCAATATCCGACGTATTAATAATACACGTAATTCTCACCCACAACTTTAATGTGCGAAAATACTTGTTGTTTTACTAATGCCACATGAAAATATATCATATTCTTACCACACGGAACACGTGCATAAAATCTAATCCAACGACTTACATTTTATGAGACAAAAAGCACAAATGCTTAATTACAATTTGACCCCATAAATTTTTCAAAACATCCCAAAAAACCTCTAATTTATTTTGGTTACCAACATATCCCTAAGCTGTTCTTGTTTGTAGATTCTCAATCCCATCTTCACCGTCGCTTGTTGAATCATATAATCGTTCATCACAGAGATGCTCGCATGGTTCACTTCCACTTCCAAATCCATCAAAGCATTCATCAATCTCGCTCCAGGATGATTCCTTTTGCTCGATTCAACCCTAATCATCGCATCGTTCCCCAAAATCTTCACATCGATCGTCATCTCAATCTTCTCCGACGCGTTTTCGCCGCTGCTGCAGACGCTTGAAGTTGCGTTTTCTAGCTCCGCGATCTCTTTGTTCAGTTCATCGAGCTGGATCCGAATCGCGTTTTTCTCCGATTCGGCGTTTTCGGCTTTTGATTTTAGCTCGTTTATGTAGCGTATCGCGTCACCAAGTAAAGACGCTTTGTCCATCTTCGATACGTTTGGTACAACCGCTCGTAACGCGTAGAATCGTTGGTTTAGCTTCTCGCGTCTCAACCGCTCCGCTTCCACGTGATTCATTAGCTCTCCTCCTCCACCGTGCGCTGGTTTTCTCCCGCGCTTTTTCGTCCGTTGGGTTTCCGGCGTCGATTCGGTGACGTTTTGGATCTGACTTGAATAAGAATTAGGGTTCAGATTTGCTTCGCTCCGTCTTAAATCGTCGCCGGCTAGACACTCCGTCGAGGTTGAGAAATTATTCTGGATCTGTGGGTATGCTGGATACGGATACGGATCCGGGTTAGTAGTTAGGCTAACATTCTTCAACTGAAATGAAGTCGGGGCTCCGGTAAGATCCCTGGATCCTTCGTAACTAAAAAGGAATCGGATCTTGTTAAAAAGATCCGAGTTTTGTCGGATCTGCTCCGTGGATCCAAGCTCCAAGACTCCATTATCTGATGGAATACAAACGATGGTTTGTAAACCCAAGTCCCCTCCTTGTATAGCCCGATCACAACCCGAACCATATATCTGATCCGACCCGGTAACCCAAACCGGGCTGTACGTAGCAAAAGCTTTACCCGGTAACCCGGATCCGCTACCAAAACTCCACGTCATCGAGACCAAGAAAAACCACTCCGTATCCGTCACTTCTACGTCCTCGTCGTCGTCTTCAACCACCGGAAAAGCTTCTCCGGAGATCACGGAGCTAATCTCTCGAAGAACCTTCCTCCGCCGCTCTTTCTCCGCCGGAGACGACGGAATCGTCTTCTTCCTCCTCCGAAAAGTACTCTTTTCATCGTCGCCGTTGTAAATTCCGTCGCCCCAGTGGAGTACTGACTCGCCGGAAAAGTCGTGGTACGACGGATTCCAGAAAATGGCGTAAGTCCAGGCTCTATGGGTCCCCTTCAACACAGCCTGTAAACGCCTCTGGAGAGTGGTCTCTAGGCTGAGATTCGCCGGAGGTAAGAGTGGCGGCACATCGGAGGCTAAGAGAGCTTCGATCATGAACAAGTTATCATCGGTGTTCATCATCGCCGGTTTGGTTTTATGATTTTATCCTTATCTTTAAAAAAATATGTGTTGCATGGGAATATCATAAAAGTCGTCTACGTCTTGGTTTATTTATATAAACTAAGCATTCTTTATTGTACGGTCAATGTAAAGTAAAATGAGTTAGTAATTAAAAATAAACTATTTTTCTGTCACTAACTCTAATTAGTTGTTACCGGATATGAAAATTTTATGAAAACTTTTAGCTTTAATAGTGTAACATTTTATTAATTTACACATTTACGATGGGTGGTATATAAAAATATTTATATGATATTTTAAAATTATTAATTGTCAAAATCATAATCATGTTATTTTTTTATTCAGTCAATATAGTTTGTTATATGAGCATAATAGCTTTGATTATTCGCTTCACCTGACATATTTTTCATATAATTACATCTTTTACGGATTTTGATATTTTTCTAAAAACACATTAATCATAATCTTAAAATAACGTAGAAGTTTTTTGGTTTAGTGGTCAAGGGTTTTAAGGCTTCTACATCAGATTTGGAGATCGGATTCCAGAGAATAACTCATTGTTCTTTTAAAAAAATTAAATGATAATTTTACACTACTGGTGTTAGTCTCAATAGGCTCGAAGTTTATTAATTTTAATAAATAACTATGTTTATATTTTATATTTTTTATGAAATATATCAGTATAACTATTTTTATTAAAAAAGTTTCTTATTATATTTTTTAAACTCATTTTAGGTTGCTTTTTTAAATTGATTTGTTCACAAAATATAGTTGTTTGACAACTTAAATATTTTTTGTTTAATTCATTTCTTTGAATATAAAATTGGGTATTATTTTCCTTTTTAATGAATTTGACTAGTGTTTTAGCTTGTTAAAAAATCGACTAAATATGTGTGTATAATATGTGTATAGACAATATTAACACATTTTGTTAACATCTCCGTCCGCCCTTTCTATGTACTTCGATTTTTTCTATCTGAATTCGTGGGCACATCATGTTCCACGGTCGGAAGTAATACTCTAACAAAGATTTTAAAATTTGTTTATTGTCTTTATAAATCGTCACGCGATCTCTTTCCGTGTTTCCTCACTCGCACAAAACCAAAAATCAATTTTGGCATATCACACATCCTATTCATTGTTCAATATAAGCACACTTAATTATAAAGTTATCTCATGCAAGTGATCGGAAAGTTAGATAGTCAAATCAATTCTTTTAAAATCTCTTCACACACCACTACTTTGGCTTAAATCAGGGTCCCATACTCGATCTCATTTACAGAGCGTAACATCCTTGTTGCGCACCAATATCGTCACCTCTGCTGATGTGAGTTCTCGTGACTCCACATTCATCTGGGTTCGGCCCCAGTACCAAATTATAATATCTTGGTCCTCGCTTTCCATGGCCCCATTGTCCTCTCTTTGGTTCCACAGACCAAATTTTTCTGACGATGGAGAGTGCTAATAAAACAAATATCACAATTCAAACAATATTTTCATAACCTTTTTCGAGAAAATTTATCGTTTGAACCATATACAATTTCGTTTGTCGTTTCACCAATGTCCATGGGAGAACGAATAATGTAATGTGTTAAAGTTACATGAATTTCTACCTCAAACCCAATGGAGAGTTTATTGGATTGACTCATATCTCTTACATATTGATGTTGACCTGTCAAGCTTCCCTTAAAGGGCCATAACATAATCCACAAATGTAATTTTTTTAACACGGACATCGATTAAGTTTTTGTCATAATATATTACATCAAGAGCAACATTTTGCTTCCAAAAAGGGCTAAAGCCACCACTTCTACCGATTGGGTCCACCAAAAAAACCTATCATAACCTAAACCTTCGTGAAAGAAAACATCTAGTAGAATATAACACAAGAATCCAAATCTTTCTCTCGCCCTTGATCTTTAAGGATAAATGGCATCTCCAATTTGGTCTATGAGCATAACCGCTTCTTCAATTCTCCCTTTAAGAACATCGTCACTTCCATCAGCTATTAAAGATGTAATTTAGGATATTAGGGTTACAATGGCTGACACATTCTCTGTGTTGATATCATTTTCAATCATCATCTGGAGATATTTAAGTGTTTGTACAGCTTCATCTTTGACGGAAAGGTAATGACTTTTTTTGAAATTCCTCGACATTATTTACAAACTCATTTGTCCCGTCTTCGAGTTCGTCTAAGTCGGTCAAATCTAGAGGAGGAAGAGACGTTTCTTCGACAGCTGGTTCATATTCTGTTTGTAGAGCTTGCTCGTTCTCGTTTTGTACTTTATGTTATGAACTTGGTGCCTCATCGTTCTTATAACACCCCCATTCTGAATTAAGAATAAACTAACTCAGTTTTCTGTGCAACAATTAAAGAAGAACATGGACGAAAAATCGAAAAAAACTCTCAGTAGACACCAAACAGGTTATGCCATAACTATGCTCTCAAATACTCGATTCGAGATTCTAAAATAAATCTAGAATCTCAAGAAAAAACGTCTGAGAACATTTATCCTAACATATTCGAATTAAGGCTTTGCAACCCGCATTGGAACCTCTAGTTGGTTCGTCCCGGACTAGGACTAGTATCATATGAAACTTAAGCTTTTACATAAACATTTTTTTATTAATGTATATCTTATGTTAAAACGCATACAAACCCATATACATGCTCGAGCAATCTTTGAAACCATAACATACTTATTACAATACATACATGTTTTGAAAAAGATAGCAACTCTATGTCAACATCTATTTCTCTTTAACTCGATCGGTTTACTAAGGATTACCTGCAAAACAGAGATTCTAATAAACAATTATTTTGCTCAGTGAGTCAAGACTTAATGATAATTTCCCCCAATATGCATCAAACAATCAATAAATTATGTTCAACGGATAATGAACAATCAAGTAACACACGTATCCACCCTTCACAAGTGGTTAGATCCTCTTGATCGTCAAGGCATGCCTCTCGCCATTGGTCCAACTCGATGCAAAGTCCAACATGTATTGCGTACCTCAACTCTATACACAAAGTCTAAAAAGCTGATCACCAATACCATAATACTGCTACATCTTCATGCAACTACACAGTCGATGGTAGCTAGCCCTATCACACGAGTCTTCGTTTTCTGTCTGGAACTAATTTCGGTACGGCAGCAGACATGTCATGGCCTTCGAGTGAACACCAATGACTCTCACAACACTCTCCCTGAGTGTCGGACCCTCACGTCTCTAAGACAATAGCTTGACGAGTTTCCCCGTTAACATGCTCAATAATGTTATACCATCAGAGTCGAAACCCAAATGATATAACTCATTCAATCAAAAATGGTGTAACCGTACATGTAACAATCAAGCAAGCAATCAACAATCATGCTTACAACAAACAATGCTATGTTTTGCACACGCTAATAACACAAACAACCCATGAAAAAGACTCAACTTGATACTCGAATAATGGATTCTCACTTAGAACACTCCTATCTCGCAGTCGATTTTCCTTGACCCTCTAACCGGATAAAATTATATTTTAGAAACTTAGGCTTTCGGACATTCAAATAGTTAAGAAAAAGAACTATTTTATATCTAAGATCAGAACTAAAGGTTTAGCTAAGAAAGGAAAGCTAAGATTAGAAACTTACCTAAGTTCGGATATTCGCTCGAATGGTCATACGAAAAGTATTAATTTGTCAAAATTTAAGTTTGGTGTGGGAATGAACTAAGGAAAGGGATGAGGTACTTATAGGATTGGAATGAGTCTTAAGGGAGGTTTTGGTCGTGGCTTAGCAAGGAAGATGTGGCCTTGCCGCCCCATGCAACCAATGGGAGCCTCCTTGGTGTCCTGCTACAATTTTGTCCAATTTGGATGAGGTTTGTGGGCAGCCACCTTTTCGACCGATCCGGATGTCCCATGACATGCTTTGAGGCGGTCCTATCACCTAAAGCCACGTGCCCAACTGCTTGGTAAGAAGCAATCAAGCTAGGGCACTCTTTAACCGTCTGGTTGTACTACGTTTGGTAACGTCCTGCATGTGTACCTCTACTGGTCCGTACATTCCAGAGAATAATTTCCATTAACCAATATTATTTTCCTCTAAGTAAAACTTATTTTTCCTTAACCAAAACATTTCTAGATCATCTCTAAAGACCATTCCTATCGTAAAACTTAGAAATAATTACCTACTAATTTTCTAGTCCAATAAAGACGCTATAAACCGAACCGCGAACATTTTCTTACCACTAAATTTTTCATAGAATTTACTTTCACGTTTTAAAAATCATTCCAAAATCATTAAAAATTATTCATATGTACATTGATATCCAAAATCATCCATTGAAACCGTTTATTTCGGCATCCTTCTTGCTTGGAAATTTTTCGACGAGTACACGACTTTTCTTGTTTGCGTTTTACTATTTCAATAGAGTTGTTACAATTTTGGTTTTGAATTTCAGAAAAAACTTTCATGTTTCTTGTAGCTACACCGTGAATAGTGCGTAGAGTATGTATCGTTAGTCACCAGGCGTCTTTCGAGAAGGCTTTTCACCAACATCCTCCTATCACGCTTATGATTTGCTCTCAGTCATCTGGTGTAATTAGGATCAGGAAGCATCGATATCAACAATCAAATATCGAAAGACATAGAAAAAAAAAGCGAGAGAAAGATTCGAATTTTTTCAACAAAAAACATGTTGTTTTTGTTAAATAAAATGTAAATTCTGTTGAGGAGAAGACTCTACTAAATTTACTTATCCATATTCTCCAATAAAAATTAAAGAAAGTTTTGCAGTTCATGTGATTTTTATTTTAAATTGGATATTTGATAATATTAAAGAAAGTCTTCATTACATTCTTTTGTATAAAACTAAACCCGCGTCGGTTCCATAGGTGTTGGACAAAAGGAAAACAATTTTGCATATTATTATAAAAAAATGTCAAAAATTTATGTATTTTTAAACGAACCAAATAAACAACAAAAATTTTATAAAAATAACTTCTCAGTGTTGGCCAAACATTTCTAATTTAGTAAAGAAAATAACAGTTAACAGAAGTTAAGTTTAGCTAACGATTAACTTTTTTTTTATTCAAAATGGTTTAGTCAACATTTGTTCAAGGGGCTGATTGGTTTATTTGCTGTGAAGGCTGTGAATACGGTAAATTCTTTTAAGAGTCTTCAAAGTATTTTTTGATCCAATCATACTCTAGGCTATAACTTTTTTCCCAAAGTCATAATCGCCCTATTTGTTTGTAACCATTTTTTTATTTGTTTTTTTTCCTTAAAATCAAAAAACATGAATGTGAGTATTCCTTTCTTTTAATTTCTCACACCTTTTGACATTTAATCTAAATACATAAATATAAAAATATTTTATTTTGTTTACTTAGTTTTAGTATTACTAATAATTAGTGACAAAAATATAAAGTATAACTAATAATTTGGTTAAATTATCTACTATCAATAATTTTTTTGTTAATAATGATAAGCAATTAAAATTCAACAATTTCTTTAACAATAAGTATACTCTATTATGAAACTGAATCGTTACAAAACTTATAAGTTTTATACTTGCTAATGATAGATTAATTAACAATATCAACAAAAACTACTTTAATTGTAGTACTACTATTTAATTACCACCTTTACAACAATTTAATACTTTTTTATTTTTTATAAGTTTTTTTTCCATTTTTTATCACGAATTAAACTCTAAATATCATATAGATTCACATATCAAAATGAAAAGCTTTAGTAGTTTTGTTACAACTCATAATTAAAGTAAAAGTCATTCATATTGTTGAAAAAATGTTTTCAATATTTAAGTCTCATATAAATTATACTTTGACAAAAATAAATAGTTAAATTACAGTAAGATCTTCTACAGTTTTATTAACAATCAATATATTGTTAATCTTAATTTTTTACAGTTTCAACAATAGCATTTTCTACAGCTAAATTTTTTACGGTCAAAAAATTTAAAAGTCTACCGTCACAATCCACGGTCACAGTCATTACCAATCGACCCCAAAATTTAAACGGTTATTTTAGTTTCATTATTTATTTGACTCATTTAAAAATTTAAGGGTTTCAAGTTTCAAAAGTTTGCGATTCTTTTTGTATTTTTGTGTTGAATTTTTTTTTTGTATTTTTCCTAAAAAATATAAGGACATGCATATGGTGTGTTGGATAATTGGTGATTGACGAAGATGTTTCAGTGTTTTCCAGAGCAAATAACGCAATAAGATAATGATGCCAAGGATTGAGAAATTTAACTGCTTCTGAAGTGAGATATGCTAAACAGTGTTTTAACCTTCTAAATTAAATCTTACTTGACGCATTTTTTTTAACTACCATAAATATTCTGAAATTTCGATTTAAAATCTATCAAGGTTAAAAGAAAAACATGAGTTTTTGAAATCAAATGTTTGTGCTTCTTTTTCATAAGACAATATAGAAATTTGTAATTATAGGAAAGATGAAAATATTGGCGAATTTGCTTTCGGAGAAAGAAAGTGAACTGTTTGTTTTGTTTCAATGGGTATGAAATACAATTTTTTTTCTGCTGATATTTTTTTTCTCAAAAATTTGATAACCCATGTGATATTATTGCTGACAAATCAGTAGGTGGAAGGACCACTTTCTGGTTATGTTTTTTTTTCCTTTATCAAATTCACAACATATATATATATATATATATGTGTGTGTGTGTGTGAATGTAAGATAAATATGAAATTGTAACGAGGTTTCTCTTTTCACTGAAAAACTAGTTACAATACTGAGTGATTTTAACCTGGTCATTAATGTAAGGCCCATGAATTTCTTTTATAACATGTTATTTTATGTAGATATTTAATTGATCATCAGACAATTTTGTTCGTTTCATTTATAATATGTTAGAGAACGACTGATTTTTCTGAGATATCTTACTTTTCAAATAATTTTTTTTCATCATATATTTTTGTTATTTTTTACTTTAGTATTTTATATAATTAAATGTAAATTTCTAAAGTTGAATAAAAACAGTTGGAATAAATTTTCTACTGTAAAAAAAATTAAGAAAAAAGTAAAATTTCTTGCTATATATTATTAATAATGGAGAGGAGCACCTCTACTTTCATCTCACGAAATCAGGGTTCGAATCTTGCATTTGCCTCTAATGAAATAAACTATTCACCATCAGGCTAAAGACGACAAAAAAAAACTTGTAATAATGAGAATGAACCTAATCAAATAGTTTTGTATTTTTCTCTATGTTCGTATTATTTCCTTCGCTATTCTCTCTTGTTAAACCAATATCACATGTTGACAAAAAAAAAAACAACATCACCCTTAAACTTTAGCGGTGTAAGATGTTTAACAAAGTTGTAATGAAAGCTATATAAGTTAAACATATAATAAAACTTCTTTACTTGTAAAAAATGTTTGACCAAAAAACCTTCTAATATTTTAACAAAAAAAACCTTCTAATATTATAAGCTTTTTTTTTACAACTTCTAATATTAGAAGCTTTAACTACACATACACAAGGAAACTTTGTCAACAAACTTCAATAATGAACTAAAGAGTTACTATAGCTACAACAAACAAAAACGTCTAAAACAACAACTTGCATGACACCTAAAATAGTACAAATCTCATAAATTTATTTTTTAAAAATTGGCACAAATAATTGAAGGTAGAAAGTTTATTGTCAGCAGATAAGGGACCAAGAGAACTTGTGGAGGAGAAATTGAACACCACACCTTTTTTTTCCAAATTTTAATGTTTTTTTTTCTTTTGTGAACACTAATTTGTAAGATAACATGTTTATTTTTTTATAGAAAGTTCGATAAAATTTTGTTTAAAAAAAAAAGTTCAATAAAGTTTATTTGTTGCATCTTTATATGTCGTCAGCTATTTTAGAATTCAAAGAGCACTAATAAAGCACGTGATGAAATGCTCCAACCACAAACGGAGATGTCAGACACAAAGATTTTCACTTTCCAATTTGGGATCTTTATAGCAATTGTACCCCACTACTCTTTTCCCATGTTCTAAAATTTCTCAACTACACTGATTACTTTTTGGACGTATTCTCGTTCGATTAGTTTCCGTTTAGATCCGATATTTTCAATAATATCATTATTTAGTTTATCGGATTAAATTTTTAACTAAAATTGACCACTAAAATTAGAAAAATATGTTATAATATTTAAAATCATATGAATTAGTTAGTTTTAGTATAAAAACATGTCAAAAAAAAAATATAAAATCATATTATAAAATTTATTGTGTATTTATAAAATTAATTTAAATTAAAAATACCAAAATAATCTGAAAACTAGTTTCGACTAATCTCCAATTTTTCAACCTTAAATCGTTGCTCGACTAGCGCCTGACGAGTTCTTGAACATGGCTATTTCCATTGTTTTACATCAAGCCTAGACAAAGGCAATTGCGCTCAATTATATAAGTTTCGTTTATTTTACTAAAAATGTTAAACTTTATATTTTTCTGAATTTTTTTTACACTAGTAGTAAAAAAAAAAACTTGATGACACTAATATAGGGGAAAATGTAGCATTCATCATGATATTTCAATAACATTTTCGGCATTCAGAACAGACGTATTACAAAACATACTTGGCTTTTATTTATGAAGCAAAATATTACAGCTAAGTGTGTCTATGTACTATGTAGTGTCACGAGATCTTCAGACTTCTCTCGTACCCTCCAAGGTTTCATCTATTATTTGTGTGGTGTTTATAGCAAAGAAATCCAAAACGGAAAATTAGATATTGTTAATGGGTGATTTGTATAGGCTTTTTTTTTACAAAATAGCTCCATTGTAAAATTATTTTCTGTAAATAGTCAAGTGATTGGTTATAGAGTTTTAAGAGATGTGGAAAACTCAGTGCATAGGAAAGTGCAAGAGCTCCTCAGCTCCTTTGATCATTTCTTTCAAATGTAATGTCAATGTTGCTTGGTATGAGAACTCAGTAAATGTAGAATAGGATGGAATCTCAGGGATTAATAGGCTAAAGTTAGCTAGATGGTTTGAACCAAAACTTATCCAAGACTATCTTTAGTTTGGGAAGCTAAGGTTACACTAGGCTCTAGTCTCAAACTATTTTATGACATATTGAAAAAAAAATATTAGTGGTATATTTAATGAAGTAATATATTCGTTCCATTTTATAAAAAATGTCGTTTTGATGTTTTAGTTTTGTTTCACAAAGAACGTCGTTTTACATTTTTCATGCAAATTTATAAGTAAAATTTCAGCTTTGACTTCACCGTTTTAATGTATTAACTAGGGAGAAAATTTTTTTAAGTAGTAATGAAGAGAATATAAGACTTTTTAACAGTTTTTTAAACTGTGTGAAAAATGTCAAAATTACATTTTTTGTGAAACATAGGGAGTAGCTTTTAAAATTTAATTGTTCCGTTTATATATATTATTTATTATTTTTTAGAAAATTATAAGCACTAAATTTCTAAGTACAATTTTAAAAAAGTTAAATTTTTAAACCCTAATTTATTTTTATTTTTTCATTTTTGAGTTTAGTCCATATTCGGTTGCTTCATGCTAAAAAAATCCTGGATTTCAATCTTGGTTTGGGCATTGTTTATTCACAATCTAGACATGAAGTGACTCAAGTTCATTAAATCACCCGATGAATGCCCAAAGCTTCAGACATTTACAATAGATGTCTTGGGGTAAGGGTAAGACCTTTGAAGCCAAATTTCAAGTTCATAGCTAGAGAAGGGAACAATCTTGCCGATTAGTCAGCAAAAGAGGAACTTTCATGCCGTATCTATTGGGATATTCTAGATTCGTGTATTCTCTATTGGTTAAACCCTTTGGTTGAAAAGGCGAAACAACAATTAATTACAAGCACTTAAAATAATGGAGCACGTTTTTTTATAAACATAAAGAGTTAAACCTAAATCTACTAAAGAACCAAACCTAACACTTAGTTAGGAGACCAATCCCGGAATATACTCTTTTCTGAATATTTAAATGGGTCGAAAACAAAACTCATATCCGTGTAAATGTCTAAAGACTGCGTGAGGTAGTTTCTTCCACAGGGTTCGAACTCAAAACTTGCTTCTAGGAAAGAATCCGTCTTTACTGTTGGATTACGATGTTCCGGACAATAATATAGCTTGTTATGAGTGAAAACATAAAGAGATGTGGAAAAGAAGAGCAGTAGAAGCTAAACTTCTCGAAATATGAACTTTTGTTTAATCAGCTATATATAGAAACTAAGTGATTACAAGGGAACTTAAAATAGAAAACAAAACCTCCAAAGTCTTAAGAGTGACGAGATATTTAACATTTACCAAACGCTTAACTAATTTAATTTAAACTACTTTTTCTTTGGTAAAAAGTAAATACTATTTGAAAATTATAATATGTTGTAAATATAAAGGAAAACCTCCAATATAGCATAGCTGCAAGGAAACTATAATTATGAACTAAAAGTTACAAAACAACTACAAAACATATGCAACTACAACTAAAGAGTAAAGATAGTAAAATATCATTAATTTATTTTAAAATTAAATTGTTAGAAGATAAGGGGGCCAAGAAAACCTGTGGAGGGGCGATTGACCACCACACCCTCTTTTCCAATATATCAGTGTCGTTTTCATCATTTTTGTAAGATAACATGTTTACATATTTATATTTTTTTATAGCCTAGAAGTTTAGCCTTTGCACGACGAGTATAGTCGTCGACTAGTTTGGTCTTCGATCTTTTAATGTGCATGTTTTCGACTAGTCCACTCTTCGGTTTTTTAATCGAGCTAAAGTGTGGCATCATCTTCGGCCAAATGAGGATAAAAGTGTTTTCAGAGGGAATTGAATTCGGGGTAGATGAGTTTACACATTTTTTCTAAATCGTTTTACTACTAGGCCACCACTTCTTGGTTTGTACTCCCTATATTTTGTCTTAATTGATATTTAAGATTTTAACACACAAAATAAGAAATTAAAAAATCTTATACAATTTACGTCGTTTAAACAACATTAATCAAAATTAATTCAACTAATGAAAAACATGTTACATAATACAAATACTCAAAAGAACCAAATAACATTAAATTTGTGTAACGGGAATTGAAAACATCACTTATACGGAAACGAAAATTTCCTTACATCATTTAAAATGAAACGGAGAGAGTATCAACTATTATTTGAGAAATCGAAAAACTAATACTACCTCTATTTTAATTTGAACGATGTTTAAGGTTGATGCAGAAAGTTTAATAAACTACAAATTTTTAAACAATTTATTTCGTTAACACAAAATGTCATTAACTAACACTAATTCAATCAATGAAAAAATATACATCATTATTTGATTTGTCAAAAGATTCGAATATCTTTAAATTTTTGCATCGAGATATAAAAACATCATTATATTAAAACGAAAAAGTTTCTCTAAAACTTCATTTAAAATGAAACGGGGAATAAGCAATAACGCAAGTGATGAGATTGTCCACTACATAATGAGATGTCCGACGGACAGAAAGATTACATTCTCTAGTTTGGGATCTACCTACTTTTTTGTAAAATCAACTTGCCTACGTAAGGCAATTGTTGCACCTTATTCACTTTGTTTTTATTTTATTTTTGTTTAAAAGTATCACTTTATTTCCGACAACGTGATATACAATTTCTGGTTGAAGGCTAAACTAAAAACATGCAGTTTATTATTATCATTATAATCATTATTATTATTTTTCATTTTTTATAAAAAACTATATGTTATTTATATGGACAATTGTTCCTTCTGTAATAACTGATGAAATGTAATTTTAAGGGAATCTTGGTGGATGGTAGTTTTTTTTATTTTGAAAGATGGTGGATATGCTTTATTTGTAAAACTAAGAAAAAACATATTTTGACCGACCATGCCCTATGTACTTTGACTTATTTGTCAAAAAGCCACTAAATGTACATAAAAAAAGAAATGTTAGGTGTAATAACCTAAAAACTTATTTATCAAAAAAAAACCCTAAAAACTTATAGGGTTAATTTGGTAGATATTATAAGGAGGGATTAATTAATTAGTTGAAACTGACAAAAATAATAAAAATAAGAAGGATTTTACAAAAAATCCTTTGTGACAAATAAAAAGGTTAAAATAATAAATTACAATTTTCGGTGGATATGAGAATCAAACAAGGGCTGGTTGGTTATTCATTAGTATTTTCTAAACTTATATTTGACTAACTAACATTTTTTTTTAAATTGTCCTTTTGCCCTCATTTCTTTTTTATTTTATCGTGTTTCAAATAAATTGAAGAAATTCCTTGTAAAATACATCTATTATTATATTATTAATTTTAAAAAAACTAAAAACTTAATTAATCAATTTGTTTTGCTATAACATAAATTCACGTAAAATTTTTTTTTTGTCAAAGTTTCTATCTTATTGGAGTATCACTCTCCCAAAACAAATATTGTATTGAGTTGTTTTATATTGAATGATACACATTGGTATCGATACATAGAAGTTAGACCTATCTCAACTATAAATAAAATTAATCTAGATCTTATGATATATATATAGTAAATTTAATTCTTATCTCAATAGGATTTCTAAAATATTTTTTTCGTTTGGATTTCACGAACTTCATTTCATAACCGGACTTACGGTCCATAATAGCTGGTTCGCAAGATATACATCTTCTTTCCCGATGTATCTCAAATTCTCCTTCACACGATAAAGTTGAGAAGCAAAATGCAAAAATATGAAATCACAAATCGGAACACCTATGTCGTGTCTATAATGTCGATAACGGACAAACCAATCAATATACTCTTCTGGAATAAACTTTAATATTGTAAATAGGGATAAAACTTCAGCTCGTCTTTGATCTTGGTAAAGGGGAAAAATGTCCCTTAACTTGATAATGGAGAAAAACGTCTCGTGGGTGCATATCCTGCAACTCTGCAAATAGAAGAAGAAACTATCGTTATTATTTTGGACAGTCGATATGAATCAGACTAAAAATAAATAATCTAAGTACATGAGCATTTCAAATAATTCCCTAGTAATGTAAGAAATCAAAAGTCATAAACTTAATAAAATTATAGTTAAAATAATTCGTGAAAAATAAAGCCCTTAAACATATAAACATCATCACGTCATAAGAATCACTCAATAAATAATTCTTGCATTAAAAAAATAAAATCCGATTAATCTTTCTATACGAAAACGAAAGACAAAGCTTGTATATCTTGGAGAGAACCCATAACCAAATTTTCTTAAAACAAAAAAATCATAAATTAAGATCGAAAGCCAAAATTTACTAAGTCGTTAAACAAAACCCAAAAACTCTTAACAATTTTTAGTACTCACTTGGACTTTAAACCCCACATGAACCAAAAGACACGAATCATCGTCGTCTCTGTCATCTTCTTCGTCGTCTTCTTCCAACGATTGTCAAAATGTGTTTTTTTTTTAAATCACAACAAAAGAAATTTAATGCAAAATTTAAAAAACATTCTCTGATACTATGAGAAATAATGTAGAATAAGACATTGTATCGAGTTTTTCTATAATGAAAGATACACAATGAATATACACGAGTTAAATCTATCTCAACTAAAAATAGAATTTATTTCAATATTATGATGACCAAGTATTTAAAGAGGATAGGAAATTAATAGAATAACTCATGCAGTCGCCAAGAGAAGCACTAGAATTGCAAAAAAAAAAAGTATAGGTAAAAACAATGTTATGCAAGAAGTTATTCCAACATGCATAATAATTAATAAGCTTTACATCTGATGATAGCAGTGGGATTGTCACTCCACATCACGAGGCGTTGGTGGTAACCTTGATGATCGCCAATTGCCTGATGAAGAGAATATTGATAGACAATGGAAGTTCGACGAGCATCATCTTCGTACAAGCCTATAAAGAATTGGGTTTGGCTGAATTTGAACTTACACGAAAGAAAACTATACTGGTTGGATTTAGCGGCAAAGTGAAGCAAATAATCAGGGAAGTGACACTGCAAGTATATGCAAGAGGACTCAATTGATGAACAACAAAGTTTTTTGTGATAGATTGCACCTCATCTTATAATGCAATTATAGGACGTACGTGGATTCATGATATGCGAGCAATGCCATCAACCCTCCTTTTAATGTTAAACTGTTTGGGAAAATTTAAATCGGTCGTTCGGGAACAAATCTACGGAGTGACATCAAGAAGAATATTTTATTGATCAATGAATTTTGGTTAATAATCTCTCCGAATTATAAAGAATCAATATCGAAATCGTCAAAGGTTTGTCTTGATGATCGTTGTTAGTCAATCGAACGTAGCTCAATCAATTCTTAGACGTCTTTGCGGTGAGAATGTAGCTCTTAAGGTTTTAGTATATATTTTATGGTGATCGTCTTTGTTACAAGAGCACCTTATTTATAGGTTTGTACAAACCCTAATTTTAATTTGGTTGGGCTGAGTACATCTGTGCTTAGCCATAATTCCCTAAGAATTGGGCTTGTCGGTCTCTTTCCCTTATTCTCTTCGAATTAGGTTCGCCGATTTTTTGTCATAATTCCCCTAGGATTTGGTTTGTCGCTCTTTTGTCCCAATTCCCTTAGAATTAAGAGCTTATGTCGTTGTTTCAGTCCTTCTGCCACTGTTCCATTTTGTTATGCCATTATCTTTAATAGAGACATGATCGGTTCTTTGAACCTAAAATTTTGCCTCAAGATCTAGAACATGTCAAATGACGAGGAAACAATTTTGACCTTTTGAACCGGTCATTTATCACTTAACATGGAAATTATACGTAACGTCTTAACAATGATCGGCTGATAAATTTATTTCACCCAACAATATCTAAATATACGTAATCTTTATCACAATAGGATTTCTAAAATATTATTTAGTTTGGATATCACGGGCTTTCAAAACCGCATTGAAAGCACCTAACTCAAATTGGACATAGGTCTGATTCATCAAATCAACGAAATAAATATCAATCTTCTAATCTCATTTGCGAAGTACATTGGTTAAGAAATCTGAAATCTATTTCGGTTGCTCACCAGCTCGCAGCTGAGTACCAAAATTAAAAATCTGTTTTTCGACATTTCAATTGATCATCCACCTAGATCAACACATCGAAAAACTCTATTCAGCATCCACTAATTGTAATGGTGGTGATAACTATAGCGAAATCAAAATGGCGAGGAGGGAGAAGGCAACATTCATCGTCTGAGCCACCCATCGCATGTGAGTTTCAAAGCCAATTTAGGGAGGTTAGTCCTCTGGAACAAGAGGCTTACCAAACTAGACCGAACCAAATCCGAACTGAATTTGAACAGAAATTACAATGCAAATTACCTCTTCACTCAAATTCCTATAAATTACAATGCAAATTACCTCTTCACTCAAATTCCTACCTATCTAACATCAGGTTAACCACACTGACGCATCCGATCTAATATGTCCACTTGAAATATTTTTTTTTTATAATTATTATCATTATGATTTAATTTGATTCACTTGTTTCTTCTATCTCTGAATCTCTTTATCCCGTGAATTCGCATCTAGATTTGTTTTCATTTCGATCGCCTTACTGTTCTCAGATCCATCCAATATCAATTGGCTTCTCTTCGTTTACAATTCCCTCGTAAGCCCAAATCTAATCACTTCCGATTTTTTCATCCATTGCCTCTGAGTTGATGATATCGTGATTGCACTAGAGTTCTAGGGGTTTAAAGATTCTAACTTTCTCAGAGAAAAACCTATAAATCTCTATGAGTTGTTGGAAAGAAGAATAATATTTTAGATGTGATGGAGAAAGTATTTAGAGATTTTTAGAAAAGGATGGAGAATTTTGTAAGAAGAAGATTTTATTAATAGATAGAATTTCTAATTTCTTGGATAGTTACAAATGAGAGGGAGAGGAGGTATTTATAGCCTCCAAATTACAAAATA
>OVAN01006781.1:0-20683 GCA_900406275.1 Anastatica hierochuntica | reverse complement strand
ATCAAACCTGCACAATAAGGGGCAAACTGTTGGGAGTAATTTAGGTCATGGCAATTCTCCAANAGCTTCGGATCAAACCTGCACAATAAGGGGCAAACTGTTGGGAGTAATTTAGGTCATGGCAATTCTCCAAACTTAGATGGAGTATAGCAGTAAGACCTCAAAGCAGGGGAATGCCCAGAAGCAGGAAGAAAATGACATCCCATAGCCGTAAGTCAGATGACCAAACATAGCCGGAAGACGAAAGCCAGCCGACCACCGCCTCTCCCTTATTTTCGCTATTTAAACTAGTAGATAATGACGTATATTTTAGATAAATATGCATGTATTCTATAGATAATAATGATACATCCAATTCTTGGAGGGTTAATCATGAAACTCATGTATAAATACCGAGCTCAAAGGGAAAACGTGTACGCACGAAAATCCTAAGCAAAGAATCAATACAACAAGCAACTTTTTTGCCATCCTTGATCTCGAAGCTTAGCTAAAACGTTCTTGAACCTTTGCTAAACATTCATCGACCTCCAGCTTCTATACTGCTACAAAGAACGACCAAAATCACCCATAACAGCACCCATTCTCCTTGTTGGAACGTCTGTGTTCGTACCTTCTTGTTGTAGCTGCGAGCTACGTCCTGTTGGTACTTCCAGTTTTGGATTCTTGCGGCTTCCCATTTTTCATCCAGGAGATCCAAGGACAATGCCACCAGCTCTTCATTTTCTTTTGGGGTTAGAAGCTCTGACCTGGCCGTAGGGACGCTGACTTTGGCAGGAGACACCATCACTGTTCCGTAGACCAGGGAGAAAGGTGTTTCCCCTGTTGAAGTCTTGATGCTGGTTCGACATGCTCGTAGGGTAGCTAGAAGTTCTTCGACCCAGTCGCCTTTGGCGTCATCCAACCTCTTTTTTAAAAGATTGACTATTGTCTTGTTAGTGGATTCGGCTTGCCTGTTGGATTGTGGATGTCTCGGAGTTGCAAAGCTTAGTTTTAGGCCCCAATCTTCGCAAAACTTCTTGAAGTTTTTGCTTGTGAATTGCGGGCCATTTTTTGTGAGTATCTCTTGAGGCGTTCTGAATCGTGTTACCATGTTCTTCTAGAGGAACCTCTTGATTTTGACATCCGTAATCTTGTTCAAGGCTTCTGCCTCCAGCCACTTGAAGAAATAGTTAGTAACTACCGAAAGGTACTCTAGCAGGCCAGGAGCTATCGAGAATTTTCCTACAATGTCCATTCCCCACTTCATTAATGGCCATGGAGAGCTTACGGATTTGAGGTTTTCCGGGGGTAGCTTGGATACTTGTGCATGCTTCTGGCATTTGTCGCAGTATTTGGCTATCTAGAGGGTGTCATGGGCCATTGTAAGCCAATAATAGCCTGGCCTCTTGGCTCTTAGTATTAAGATTCTTCCACTAGAGTGTGATCCGCACTCACCTTCATGTAATTCTTTGAGGACTAGATTTGCGTCTTCCGGCTTTACACATTTGAGGTACGGACCCGAGAAAGACCTTTTGTAGAGTTTTCCGTGAATTAGGAAATAGCGTGATGCTTGCCTTTTGATCTTACAGCATTCACTCCTTATATTAGGCAAGACGTCATCCTTTAGGTGGAAAATAATGGGCGTCATCCAAGTTTCTTCTTCTTCGATGTTGGACACTTGAGGCCCTTCGACGTCCTCGTTAGTAGCCATTAGAGAACCAGCAAAGGTATGCTAGTTGGCTCTGCAGTTTTTAGGGTTGAGGCTAGGTTGGCCAGGGCGTCCGCATGCGAATTTTTCTCCCTCGGGATCTGTGTGAGTTCGCATACTTTGGACGAATCGATGAGCCTCTTGGCTATGGTCAGATAGTTGGTCATGCTAGCGTCTTATGCTTGGTATTCACCTTGCGTCTGGCTTACGATCAATGGGGAATCACTGTAAACTTGTAGGTTTTCTATTCCCAAGTCTTTTGCCAAGCTAAGTCCTACAATTAAAGCTTCATACTCACTTTCGTTGTTGGTGGCTCTAAAGTTGCATCTTACTACTCTTGATACCACTTCTCTTCATGGTGAGATGAGCATGAGGCCTACACCTGCCCCTCGTATGATGCTAGATTCGTCTACATAAAGTTACCATTCTTCTTCACTTTTACTTTCCTGTTGGATCCTGACCTCTTCTTATGCCCCTAGTACCATCGGCGGGGAGATTTCCGCTATGAACTTTGCCAGGACCTGTGATTTGATCGTTGTGGCAAGGCGGAAGATCACATCGTACTTGCCTAGTTCCACTACCCATTTGGCTAATCTTCCATATACTTCTGGCTTGTGGAGTACAGACTTGATAGGGAAAAAGATGTGATGACTATCACCGGATGAGCCTGGAAGTAGGGACGCACCTTCCTGGCCGAGACGACCATGGCGAGAGCCAGCTTTTCGGGGTGACTATAGCGAGTCCCGGTATCCAGGAGGGACTTGCTTACATAGTACAATGGACGTTGCTTGTTTCCTTCTTCTCTGACCAAGATGGCACTTACGGCATGCTCTGAGACGGCCAGGTACAGGAGCAGAGGCTCTCCATCTTAGGGCTTTGAGAGAAGAGGTGGTGTTGTGAGATATTCCTTGAGCTTGACTAGGGCATCTTCGGCCTCTTGGTTCCATTCAAATTTCCCCGTGAACTTAAGGGCTTCAAAGAATGCATGTTGTACTTCCTCAAGGTAGAGAACGCTTGTTGCAAGTGGGCTATGTGGTCTTCCGCATCCAAGGACTTGACCAGCATGTCGTCTATATAGACTTATATGGTCTGGCCGATTTGGTCTGCGAACATCATGTTGACTAGCGTCTGATAGGTGGATCCCGCATTCTTCAATCCAAAAAGCATCACCTTGTAGCAGTAGATTCCACGAGAAGTCATGAAGGACGTCTTTTCCTGGTCGTCTAGATGCATGAGTATTTGATTGTACCCAAAAAAAGGCATCCATAAAGCTCATCAGCTGGTGTCCAGCTGTGGCGTCCACCGGCTTGTCTATATGAGGCAAAGGGAATGGATCCTTAGGGCAGGATTTGTTTAGATCTGTAAAATCTATGCAAACCCTCCACTTGCCATTCTTCTTCTGGACCACGACGACGTTTGCCAGCCAGTCCGGCTAATGGACCTCCCTAATGAACCAGATCTCAAGGAGATTCTTGACCTCATCATTGATGATCACTTCTCGTTCAGGTGCGAACTTCCTCCTTTTTTGCTTAACTGCTAGGTATTTGGGGTCCACCTGCAACTTATGCAATATGACTTCCGGGTCTATCAGTGGCATATCCACGTGGGACCACGCAAAATAATCGACATTGGACGTCAAGAAGTCTATCAGCCTCTGTCATAGGCCTTCTTGCAATCTTGCCCCTATTTTGAGATTTCTGCCTGGTTCTCCCGGTATCAAAGGTACGTCGTCCAGCTGTTCCACTTTCGGCTCCTTAGTGTGCATTTCAGGAAGTGGTTTCTATAATTGCTACAAGGTGGTTGTCTTTCCCTTCAAAGTGGTTTAGTAGCACGATCGAGCATTCTCTTGATCACCCTTGATCTCCTTGATTCCCCATGGGGTTGGGAATTTGAGTACTTGATGTAGAGTTGACGGCACGACTCTCATCTCGTGTATCCAGGGCCTGCCCGTGATCATATTGTAGGCGGAGGGACAGTCTATGATGGAAAACTTAGTGGACAGGTTGACTCCTCCAGCACAAACTGGGAGTGTTGTCTCTCCAATGGTTTGCTTGACCTCTCTGATGAAGCCAACCAATGATGTGGTCTTCTTGGTTAAGGCTTCTCGGATCAGGCCCAAGTCTGTGTACGCTCCTAGGAAGAGTCCGTTCGTAGAGCTTCCATTATCGATGAGTACCCTCTTCACCAAACAATTCACCACCGATAATCAAACAACCAATGCGTCGTGGTGTGGAGTCAAAATCCCATCTTGTCCTCCATCCGCGAAACTTAAGACTTCCTGGCTAAGATTCTGATGCTTGACTTCCGGGGTGCCATGATTGTTTTTCGCAGGCCTTGTGCTTTTCTTTGCAGCGGCATGGGTAATGCCACTTATCTCCGATCCTTGGATATGACATTGATCAACCTATCATGCCTTGGGGAATCAGGCGCTTGACGTCCTGCTGGGACTCCTTCCTCCTGATTATCTAGCATATCCTTTGCTTTGTTGGATAGGAATTCTCGAAGTTGTCCTTTCTTGAGCAGCTCGTTGACTTCTATTCTTAAGGATATACAATCCTCCGTTCTATGTCCATGGTCATTGTGGAAGTCACACCATTTTTTTGGATTCCGGCGATGGTTGGATGACCTCATCTTCTGGGGCCATTTGACTTGGCCTCCCATCTCCTTCAGGACTCCTACCAGCTCCGCGCTCGATATTGATAGGTTGGATACGTCCGGCCAAGTATGTATCGGCGGGAATCTGTTGTCGTCCGGCTTACTTAGAGACTTGTGTCCTTTAGCTCCCTTATGTCCATCCTCTCTGGCAGGCCTTTGGTAGGGCTTGTCATCTTTGGTCGTCTTCTCGGTCCTCATGACCTGAGATTCTTTCCTAGCAAGTAGGTCTTCTTCCCACTTGATCTGCGCCTGGGCGCGGGAGAGCACATCTTCCAAAGTTCTGCATTGATATCTAGTGAGCTCCTTATACAGATCACCATCAGGCAGAAGTCCTCTTTTGAAGGCAGAAATTGCGGTGGAAACACTACAGTTTGGGATTGTGACCTTATGGTTATTAAAGCGGTGAAGGTAGCTCCTAAGTGGCTCTGCCTTACGCTGCATGATCTCATAAAGATCATCAGAGGATTGGGACTAACTCTGCTACTAGCTAATTGATCCACAAACAGGTCACTCAGATGAGCTAAAGATCTTATGGTTCTAGTTGGAATCGATATGAACCATTGCAAGGCGGCTCCCGTCAAGCTGGAACTGAATCCCTTGCACATGGCGGCTTCTTTGTGCTCCTTCTAGATTGCTACAGTAAGCATCTTCTGCGTGTACTGTGCGATATGATTGTCTGGGTCAGAAGTCCCGTCGTACGGCTTAATGAATGGGAAGGGGAACTTCTTTGGCATGTTGGTGAGTGCGATCTCTTCTGAGAAAAGAGTGTCCGCGTAAGAGCTTAGGGCACTTTTCCTCAGAGGAGGTGAAAAACCTGGAAGTCATTCGATCACCGACTGCAGCGCCTAGAACTTTCAAGAGAACATCTGCTTTAGTCGCCTGGCCTCAGCAGAGAGTGGGACGAGACTTGAGGCATGCGGCTCTTCTATGTCCATTAGGTCTTCTCGCTCTTGAGAAAGGTTTTGATTCTTTTGGGCTCTTGTTGCTGCTGGGTTTCCTCTTTCTCCAGAGTTATTGGTAGGAGGAGATACCAGAGTTGGAATCCAGAGCACGTGGACCCTGAAGCTTTGATTCGTGGCTTGATTTTTCGTCAAAGCCAAGTTTGCCTCTCTGAGGGTCTCGTTCTCCAGCTCCAGTTGCTGCAAACGTTGCGTATTCTCCTGGAGTGTTTTGGCATGAGCTTCCATCTGCTATCTCAAGGTCTGAAGCTCTGCATTTGCGGCATCAGCTCATGTTGGAGTTTGATCCCTTCGAAGCTGCTCCATCTCTCCTAGTCTCTTTTGCAAAGTTTCTAGCTAAGATCGCATCTCATCATAGGTGAGCTCTACTCGTCCTGGCGTGGTGTTTGCTGATTCATGATTATCTCCAACCATCGTCACGTAGCTGTTTTTTTTTTTTGAAAGCTTACCCCCCTCCCTCTAGCGCCAACTATTACGGGTGATCTTGGTCGTTCTTTGTAGCACTACGAAAGCTAGAGGTCAATGAATGTATTGCAAAGGTACTTTGAAGTTATTCTAAGCTTTTAGATCGATAATGGCGAGAAAAAAGTGTTGCATTGATTTCTTAGCTTGGGGTTTCGTGTTTCCACGTTTTGCCCTTAAGCTTTATATTTATACATAGTGTTCATGATTATCCCTCCAAGAATTGAATATATCATGATTATCTATAAAATATACGCATCTTTATCTACAAAATACACATCATTATCTGCTAATTGAAATGGTAAAAACAAGCAAGAGTCAGCGGTCGGTTGCCTTTCGGCTTCCGGCTAAGCAGGGTTGTCTGACTTCCGACTTCCGGTTATGCAACGTCATCTAGCTTCCTGCTCCTAGGCATTCCCGTGCTTTGAGGTCTTACTGTTGTACTCCATCTAAGCATGGGGGAATTTCCATGGCCTAAATTACGCCCAACAGTGTCCTAGGATGTTGTGCTGCTAACGCCTCATGTTGGAGTCGGATCCTCTCGGCCAACATCTCTAAAATCGTAATCAACATCGGACCCGTTGGCGCTGGTGCTGCTGCTGGTGCTGCCGCATGAGCTGGCTCGGCAGGCATAGGCTCAGGCTCAGGAACCGGGTGAATGTCCACAAATAGATCCACATGGTCAAGAGCATCATATGCAAGATATGTGTCATAGTTGATGTGGTATGACTCTGATGAAGTATGTATTGGTATCAAACCATGCTCCAAAGATCCCTCAGATGGGTCGGATTCCACATTAATGCTAGGTGAATGTACTGGTGAAGACTCTATAAACGCGGGATACAGATCGGACTGTACGCACCACCCCATCTAATTTTTCTTGCAACATCTCCAAGCAAAGATCACGATAAGTTATCTTAACCCATGACTAACTATTCCTAAACAAAGGAACAAACCAGCTTTTTCTAGTTATCCTTGTGACTCATTTTGACTCGAAAAACATTTGAAACAAGTCTCATTCAAGCATCGATTAACAATCTCTGATACCACTTTTGTGACACCCCGATCATTGCTGACCAGAATGTCGATCATTGCTGACAAGAATGGCACATATGATGTCCCCAGACGGCTGATCTAGGGTTTCCAAAACAAATTCAGGTTCCTTGAACCAACTATCCGAGTTCACCATATATCCTGCTAACCCTTGCTCCAGGCTTTTCAACCCGTCTGAGCAACGACTAACTGTTAGTTCGTCCGAACATGACTAATATCATATGGAACTCGTAGTTTATAAACATTCTTTATATGTTTTATACTTAGTAGTTTTTAACAGTTTACAGAAAGTTATAGTTTATCCTAAAATCTACTGCCCAACAACGTATTAACATACACACAAAAAAAGAATTGTTGCAAGGACAACAAAATCTACCGCTGACTTAGATGTTCCTTTACACCGAAACAAAAAACAACCCACGCCTACTTATCACCTGCACACACAAAAGAGTCATGAGTAACTAATTTACTCAGTGAGTCTGGTTCCCGTACCCTCTATGCATACAATCCTAACCCAAACCTCCACGACAAACATAGAAAACACACAAGAGGAATAAGTCACTTAAACTTATAATAAAATAGCTCTGGTCTTTCACACTTCGCTTCCATAGTTCCCATCATCACCATACAATTACTTATTCTAATCTTGAAACCATAAAGGCTAGATGGAACTAGTATAAGTAATTTTTCACCTCCGCTAGAAGCCAAAAAACATGGAACTCCCACCACTGCATCGTCATGCAGTAAACGACCATGGTAGCAAACCAGTCTCTGTGTGTCTTCATGACCTTTATCCGACCATACACCACCACACAGTGACCGATTCACGGACGTCTGGGAACATGGACATTGATCTTAAAGGTTTAGTATAATATTCACTTAGACTATTCCTTACGTAAACATTTCTTACACATAAGGTATTTTACAAGGTTCGATTTAAACCTCAGATAAATATTTCATAGGTTTAATAAGTGATTTACATCACTTAGATTTAACATGTTCAAAACAATTCACGATCAAGTACTAAATCCAACGACCAAGCAATTTGTTGTGCAGCCGAACGCACTCGGACAACCAAATAACTACTACGACTCACCTTATAATTTCCGACAGAGTTTGGCTGTGGAAACCTGTACACGCTCACGGTTCAGAACAATCGGGCCTGAAAGTATTCATGGAATTGAACTGATCGGGAATTTCAGTTTCCACACAACATCTTACCGAGGGAATAGTTGATATCAGGAATACACGAATTGAACCGATAAAGTTTCTTCACTAAACGGACCTAAACAGAGTGAATCAAAAAGCTAAACTGATTTAGTATGCGATTATGGATAAACCGATCAACCGGACTGTGGAAAATCCTTACCGGATACTCACGTAGTCTTCCTAAAACTCCTATCAGTCTCAGGGATTCTCCAATCAGTTTCTTCACAAGATTTCAAACTGAACTTGAGATAACCTAAGGAATTCAGAACATGAAGTATGGCCGGATACACGATTGGAAACGAAAGCGGACGAATACACACGATTTTGGATCAGTCGGCTCACCTGAGGAATTTCCTATCATCGGCTAAGGGATTTCTCTACAGCAGTTCACTTATCGTCGAGAAAACTTTCCAACAAAAACGTTTGGATGGGGGAAAATGGATTCTATAGACATCCAACAGCTTGTGGGTGAGTCAACCAAGTGGACACTGAGATGTCCTCTCTCGGTGGCACATGGCTACCTGCTTGGCTTGCTCGGCCAGGAAGGTAGGCACACAGGCAGGTGAGTGATTACGGAAAACCAGTAGCTGCATCACCTGCTTCCGAACATGTTGTTGCTTCCTACTTCCGAACATTCTAAAACGAACGTTTCTTGGATCCGAACGTGCCGATTACATGCCAAACAGTCGGGAAAAATATTTTTCCGAGGAAAACTTAATTTTTTCTGGGGATTATTCTTACCACTTATTCTCAATGCCATTTTTCTTTCATTGGCATAAGAATAATTTTCCCGACTAATTTCTCGATTGTCTAAGGCATTTTATGTCGAACCGTCAGCATTTCCAATCCGCTAAATTTTCTAAGGAATCATTTTTACTTCTTCCCGATTCCAACTTAAAATTTTTGACTTCTGTCAAGTAGCTCAACTAATACTCAGCTTTCCACTTCACACTATCTGCCCAATTTGGCAAAATGTTATCCGATCGCGAGGGTCATTACACTTCCTATCAAATAGTTGTACTTTGGAAAATATATACTATAATAAGTTATACTTAACATTAAGATACCAATTATTGGTTATAAACGTGATTTTAGGTCATTTGGTAACATTTTCTACGTGCCCATGTTAAAAAAAATGGGAAAATGTTATTGTTTCAACTATCGCATGTGTCTCGTGGTTAATATTAATAAAGTCATCATAAAAGTGAAATGTGTATCATAGAAAATGTGATCAATATCTATCCCAAAATTTACCTAATTAGTTAATTTTCAATAACAAGTTAAGAAATGATATATTTTACATTTTCCCACTAAAGTTAAGATACTTAGTACGTTATGTTGTTTTTTCTTAGTTGTTCGAATAGAGATAAATCAATAAAGAAAAACGCAGTTGCATCACTATGAAAAAAGTTAAACTGAGTTATACAATCACAGACACAACCTATTCTTGTCTACAACTCTCACTCTCGAACCAACTAGCCAAGTTTCTACGTGGAATCGTTTTATTCTTTTTTCGACGACGTTCACCAACTTGTGGAAACCTTTACTATGGATCAGAAGAATCCACTTATCTTCATCAGGGACTAGATAAATCATCCTGCAATATACCATAGCCTACTGAGATACTATGTAATATGGAGAGCACAAACCATATAAATCACGTAAATACGTTGGTCTAATTTCCTGCTTCAATAACTTCATGGTAACGGCAATTGGATGGACAAAAGGATATTTGTTAATATCTAAATATCTGGACACCAACTTTTCTTTTTCAACTTCACCACATATGTCTTACCGTCGCGTCCAAGGACAGAATATTCAAACGCAAATGCATTTAGCTCAGTGACCGATAGTTTTGTGGCAATTTGACATATCTCATATACTTCGTTCTCCACTTATGACACAACCTTATCCTTGTCCAAACCGTAAATAGATTCTTTATGTGTTTGTTAAACCATCCAGAGATTCTTCCAATAATCGCATCAAGAAAAGGTAGCAACGAATACTTCATTTCTTTCACAAAGATACCATTCATTGACTCGGTAGAAGTGGTGGTGAATATATTGTACCTTTCTCCGTAAAAATAACATTTTGTCCATTTCGCCTCTTCGACAATGTCATCAAGATACTCCGCAATAGCAAATACCTTCTCTGAAACTCACTGTATTGTTGTTTTGGAATTCAGCCACAGTGTAAATCTGGGCAATTTCCTTGAACATTCTTGCAACTTCATCCTTGTTAACATATGAAAATTTTGATCTGATATTCAAGGATAAATGAAAATACAATACAGATGTTTTGAGCTTTGGTACACCTCGCCAACTTCCTTGATGAGGCTTGCATTTCTGTCGAAAACGAAAACCAATTTTGGACTATCTGGTATGTTAGTTTTCAAAATGTTGAAAAATCATGTCCAACAAGCCTCTTTTTCGCCATCAACCACATCAAATGCGATGGGATAATTTTTACGATTCCCATCTCGAGCTGTCGCAAAAATCAGCACACTACCATGTTTAGTCTTAAGGAAAATTGCATCCACAACGATCACTTTTCTCATGACTTAAAACCCTTCAATTGAAGCTCCTAAAGCAACAAATAGGTACTTGAATCTTTTCTTCTCATCTAATACCAGCCTTGTTTTTGTTCTAGGATTTACCTTCTGTAACATGTAAAGGTAAGAATGCAACTTCTTAAAACCGTCTTCAGGACTGTCACACACATCCATAACAGCTTGTTTTTTTCCCTCTCGATGCGGTTGAGTATGACCCTTCTGCATCAAGTTTTCATTGACCCACACCGATGAGACTTTTAGGGGTTGGACTCTCTAATTGCTCTGAATAATCTTCATTCAAAACAAATGCAACTAATTATGGTGTGCCTTTTCTTCTGCTACCCGTACTAGAACTAGTTCAAGAGCATGCATGCTTCTTCATGTATACTCTAACCGAGAAAAAGTCAAATTTTTAAGGTTTGCAACTCTTAAATACCATTCACAGCCTTCACGTGCTTCCTGGCACTTTACCACGTATCGAGATTTATCAAAGTTAACTATAGTATCCTCACAACACTTCTGCTGCGAGGTTCTATCAACTAAATCTATAACTATTTTTTTGCTTTTAAATTCTTGATTTAGTTTCAGCCCTTACCATATTCCCATCCATCCACATATTGACTTTCTTGTGTAACATTTGGAATGTCAACATATTCTTAAGTACCAGAACTATCCACATCCATACCCACTTCACGAAAATCGTCATTAAATGGTTTCCCACGTTACCAAAATCATCACTACCACCGTTCCCATAATCTCTATCAATCGGGTCATGAGGTTCTTCTGCTTGTTCCTCACCTGCATAAATAGTAACAATACCAGCATCAACACAAGCATCGCCACCATCACATCATCAACACGAGCATTAGCACCATCACCAGCATCAACACGAGCATCATCACCCTCACCAGTACTAGCACCACCACCACCTATAGCATTAGCTATTCCACTTGAAAATAACTAACCATAGGTCATACCATTTGAACTTCGTTTTTCTACTCTTGAACCTTGCTCTCGCACATGAGTTATTTCCAAATCTTTGATAAACTCTAAATGCAAAACACTTCTACGTTGCTCTGCATCCAAGGATGTTAGATAAATATACACATCATCATCAAAAACATATGATTGTCTTTGAGACGACACCACTGCCACATGCATGTAACTTATTTATCCCCCTCTTTCCGCATATCTTATCCAACAACATCAAACAAGTTATCTCTTGGATTCCATTGATACTCATTTCCGATATTTTCATAATATCCTACATAATCAAAATATGAGTTTACGGGATGATTGCTCATTGGCTCTTGTAAAAATTTCAAAAAAAAGTTCCACATTTACACATTCAGACTTGTAATAGTTATATTGCTTTATATTAGGTATACCACTTCTCAGTTATACGAATTTCTACCAGTTATACCTCTATTAGTTATACCTTTTCTAATAGTTATATCATTTCTCTAATTATTACATCGACTAGATTTCCACTCTAAGGCATCAATGTACCTTCAATTCAACCACTACATTCCATTATTTATCAATGTTATGTCATCATCGACCTATAAAACATAGTTACCCAACACCAATTTCAAATTTAGTTCAAATCCTCAAATTGCAAAAACAACTACCTCAACCCTAACTACTAACTAGACTACATTGTAGAAGCATACCTGGATTAGGAAGCTTCAACTTCAATAGTGAAACAAGATCGCTTGCTTGGTATGTGGCGGCATAGAGAGGAACACGATGAAGCTTTGATGATGAAGAACCCAAAGAAGAGATGTGGGATGAAGATGTAGAATAAAGAGATGAGAAGATTCGATTGGTTGATTTTTCTTTTATTTTTTATTAAAATAATTCATTAGAATAAGAATTAGTAAGTGTAGTATAGGAATTCTATCTTTTCTTTAAGAGAGTATGATATATTGATTGTAAACTTTTAAGGGTATTTGAGACTTTAACCCTCTCGAGAGAGACCAAGACGACGTCGTTCAGGGGGAAATGAAATGAGGACACTCCAAACCCAAAAAGAGTAATATCTTTGATTTATAAATTGACCAAAAAAAAACTTTAAATTTAGGGAAAGCTGACAGAAGGAAAAGGTGAGCATAAAAAAAAGAAAAAAGAAACCAGGAGAGAAAAGCAACTTGTCATCCTCTTTTTGGTCTTGGAGGGTGGTCAGTGGCTCCTTCAGCACCGCACCGACCTTTTATTTCCTTTTCGGCTTTGCCTTTTAGCCTTCACCTCCTTTTTGTCTCAGGCCTTGGATCCTGGAGCTTTGATCTCGTTTGTGGTTTTCTCTTCGGGATTCTCTGGAATCTTTGCGACAGAACTGCTATGAGATGACAGAAACTTCATTTAAGGTCACTAAGTGGAGGTGCGGGTCAGATTTTAACAGATTTAGAGTGACTTTTTTAGGGTTTCTCCAATCTTAATCTTCTTTGTTGTTTAGGATTTTTGTATCAGTGTTAAAGGGGTTCTAGAATTTATCAGATTTAGATAAAATTTTCCTCCTTGGAAGTTGTAGATTAAAGGAGAAGGGCTTAGGTTCGGCTCCGTCTTGCCTTGTGCTCCTTTCGTTGGGAGTTTTGATTTCCTTGGTGGGTGTGTTTCTCTGTTTAGCAATCTTGCTTGTATAGTAGTTCGTTTGCGAGGTGTTCTCTTTCTACTAGTTAGGACGGCCGAGTTGTCTCTTTCCGTATTCTGAGTAAAGAAGTGTGCAGAGAAGTTTATCGTAGATCGTTGAGCTCTTTTCAGGTTATGTACCTCTTTGGTCTGGGATAGTGGTTGCCGAAGTTTCTCGTGGCTTCTTTCATGGAGAAATATAATGAGGTCTCGTTCACGTACTTCCCTAATAATCCATACTTTCGTATCTCAACTCCACTTCGCCTCCATTCGCTTCTGCTTGCCTCTGATAAATTATTAAGTTTATTATCTTCTGACCAAATTCTAGTATTACTCTTTCTCGGCTAGGTGCTGCTCTCTTTTGGTTTTGCTGTTTATCGAATTATCTCTTTGGCTATGGAAGGGCGTAGACCCTTGTCGGCTTTGTATGAAGAAACTTTATTTCGATTGAATAAATTATCATTAGATGGAAAAAAGAAAAAACTAATTGAAAAATCCTCAAAATTTTGAAAATCACAAGAAAAACTCTCAACTTATTTTGTACTTTTTAATGCAAAGTAAAATAATTCATAATAACAATAAATCTGGTGACCAAAAAATAAAAGAATAAATCAAACTAATACTAAATAACATCTGGTACTAAAGTAAACATAAATAAACAATAATTAGTTCAAATTTTTTTCTTGGTGAATTTTCCCATTATCCATACAAATAACAATATTAGCAAAATTAACCTATGTGCGTTTTTTTAATTAAATTTAAATCAAAATTAGCTATGATTTTACAGCTTTGTCCTCCTTTTTAAATTTTTGCTATTTTTTATTATATTATTTAATTAGTTTTTTTTCTAATATGATTTCACGTTCTATTTACTTCGGTGATATATAGGTCAAATCAAAAGTAGAAAACAAATTTTGTTCATACAAAGAAAGAATATTTTTTTCTTTGTACCTACTGGACGACGGCGACTTGCGAATGGATCTAGGTTTAGTACCTACTGGACGGCGGCGCACATCTGATACACCGGCGACACAGTGGGCTGGGGGTTCAAAGGTGACGGCGGCTTCTCGGATTTATGGAGAAATTCGTGTCTCGAGGACCGTATCAAGAATGATATCAAACGGATCTATATGGTTTTGGGAGATTGTGATTCTGCTGATTTGGGTTCTTAATTCTGAATGGAAACGAAGATCTTCAAGGATATGGAGGGATTTCAGGATTAATTGGGCAAAAGCTCTGTCGATATCTCAAGGAAAGTGGGATTTACTGAGTTTACGATGGGAGGCTATCAGAGGAGATATGGGTCTCAAGTTTTTTGGAAAGTCTGAGTTTGATTTTGGAGACGCCATCACGCAGAAGATGCGATTGCGATCTCTCCAATTACTATCTCTGATTGTCTTTGGTCACAATCGGATATTAGTTTACTTGTTGAGGATTCACAGTATTAATGGTGACTGCAACGTCATTGATATTAATAGAGGAGCAGAGAGTGATGTCAAGAACCATTTTCTTTTAGTTTTCTGGATTTTCTTAAGAGTGAACCAGAGCATCGTGGGTCTCACTTTGGCAGCTACTTTTAATGTAAGAATGGCTCAGTTGATGGTAAACAAAGGCAGAGAAGTGATCAGAACCGAGAGTGTGAGGTTGTCGTCTGTGGGGATAGCTCGACGAGTTCAACAGTTTGCGTTGACTCTGACTGGTAGGCTGATGAATCCTGACGTACAACGAACGGATAATCTACTTATCAACCTACCGAAGATCTGGAAACTAGAGGGCAGGGTCGAAGGTGGGGAGCTAGGTAATGGCAAGTTCCAATTTAATTTCCAAAATGAAAGAGATCTGTTGGATGTGTTAAGCTACGAATCTTACCACTTCGATGGGTGGATGGTTTCATTAGTTAGATGGGAACCGGTGTTACTACCAATGTACCCATCAGCTATTACATTCTGGGTCAAAGTCGAGGATATCCCGATGCATCTTTGGGAGGAGGAAACATTTCGAGCAGTTGGTAAGCGTCTCGGTGAGGTAAAGTAGTTGGATACAGATTCGGGAAGCGTTTTTGTGACTGTGGATGGCTTTAAGCCGATCATTTTCAAGATCGTGGTGCCTTTTGATCATGGCGAAGAGATAACAGTGACTCTGAAATATGAGAAACTCATGGGCTGCTATAACCATTGCCACATGCTCACACATGATATTTCGGCGTGTCCGGAGCTGCTGGTGGGTCTTCGGCAATAGCAGGATAATGCTTCTCATGGTACAACTCTTGGTAAGCTGTCGCGTGACGAGTCACTCAAGGGTGAGACACGGAGACTGCCGGTTAAGAGAGCCCTGGATTTGGATTTGGCGGATAGTTTGGAGCATGTTTCTCAAGGGCGTAGAGGCAAACATATGGACTGAATGGAATCGATGGGTGTTGACAAGGAGTCTTATGCAGAAAAAGTGAAAAGAAGAGGCGATCCTGAAGGTGTCCGAGTGTATCGCCCAAAAGGCTCAAAGCACAGAAGCTCGAGGCAGACAGCTACGAAGGCTCGTTACAAGAATGTGAGCTCAGCAGCTCCGAATCACAGACGTTCTACATGGCCTAAGCCACTGTATTCCCTGGATGCGGATCCGAAGGAACATAAGGTAGTTACTGTGGAGTTTACTAAGGAGGATCCAAATGGGATTGATAAGAGGAAAGCTGTGGCACTTGTTGAGGACTCAGAGAATAACAATGTTGACACTCTGATGTCAAACAGTTTGGTTGACAATGATGATTTATTGGTAGAAGATGGTGAGCTTTTGGTTGATGATGTTCAGGTTGATGATGGCAGGGTTGAGGATTTAGCTGATGTTGAATTGGAGCTGGTCACAAATGATCCTCTGCAGAGAGAGGAGTTGAATCCTACTTTGGGCTCGGATCCATCTACTGATGTAGCCCAAGCGGCCAACACTACCGACATGGCAGACACTTTGGCTGAAGAGGCTGAAGGTATTAACTTACCAATCCCAAACTCTTCTCTGGCTATTGAGAACATAGCGGTAGATATTCTGGATTTGAATTTGAATCATCAGAATCTTGATCTGGTTAGAGGTAGTAAAAGCCCGAGTACTTTAAAAGGTTTGAATATTCGAAAGATGAATATGATGCTTTTGGTTTCGCCTAAGAAGCGTATGGTCAAACAAGGGAAAAGTGTTAAAACTAATCAGGTTTCTCATTTCAAATTATCTCACATTGTAGGCTCGAAGAAGAAAGTCATGGTGACTAAGGGAGGCACTAAGGCTACAGTGTCAACCGGGATTACTAATCAAGGAATGGTGGATCACCTGAAACCACCGGCTCACCCGTGAAGATCTTAAGTTGAAATTGTCAAGGCTTGGGGAACGACTTGACATCGGATGCATTAAGAGAGTTATGGAATAAGTTTAGACCAGATATTGTATTTTTATCGGAAACTAAACAATGTGCTTTTCATTTTAAAAAATTTCAATTAAGTTTGGTTTTAATAATTTGTTCACGGTAAATCCTCTAGGATCAAGTGGTGGTTTGGCTGTGCTTTACAATAATGAAATAAACCTCGACATTTTATCTTCTAGTAATCGCATTATAGATACTAACGCTTCGGTTTATGGATTTAAAGTGTCTATTTCCTTTGTTAACGGAGAACCGGTATCCGCAAATCGATACAAAGTATGGGACAAACTTATGGAAATAGGATCGCAAAGATCTACACCTTGGTTGATAATAGGAGATCTAAATGAATTAACTGGGAATCACGAGAAGAAAGGGGCCATATGCGGTCTGCGGCTTCTTTTGTTCTCTTTAGTCAGATGTTAAGTCATTGTGGAATGACAGAGTTTTCCCTGTGCTGGGGATCAATTATCGTGGAAAGGAACAAGGAATAAACATGATGTTCGATGTAAATTGGATAGGACATAGGAAATGAAGAATGGCATAATGTGTTTGGTCATTCTAAAGTGGAATATTTGGCCAGAATAGGGTATGATCATCGTCCGATATTATTAAAATTTAATTATAAAGAGGAGAAGTATTACAAAAATTTCCGGTTTGATAAAAATGGATAGGAAAAGACGGCTTCGCAGAGGCCATTGCAACGGGTTGGAAACGTTCGAAGAACTTTGGGGAGCCAGTTTTTGTGGAAAAAATAAAAAACTGTAGAAATTCAATCTCCTGGTGGAGGAAAAATAGTGTATCACCAGGAAAAGAGAACACATCGAGGTTTTGAAGGATAAGTTAGAAGAAGCCCATAATGATGACTCGGTAACACAGGATATAATTATTGCGATTAAGAAAAAACTTCAAGAGGCTTATAAGAAAGAGGAAATTTATTGGAAACAGAAAAGCAGGAATCTATGGTTAAAAGAAGGGGACAGAAACACAAAATTTTTTCATGCTTCAACTAAACAAAGGCGGGCAAGAAATCGTATTTCAGGACTTTTCGATGTACAGGGATCGTGGGAGGAACCACCGGAAAAAATGGAAAACATAGCGACAACGTATTTTAAAGATCTATTCACACCTTCTGTGATAGGGAGGTTTTCCCCAGTTCTTGAGAATGTGACACCGGTTATTACGGATAGGATGAATCAGTCATTGGCACGGGATATATTGGAGAAGGAAGTAAGGTCGGCACTTTTTGCCATGCATCCTGAAAAAGCCCCTGGGCATGATGGGATGACGGCTTTGTTTTTCCAACGCTATTGGGGGGTTCTAAAGGCGGATTTGGTGAGTTTTGTAAAAGAATTTTTTCGGTCTGGAAAATTTGATCCACGACTAAATGAGACAAATATTTGTTTGATACCAAAGATGGATCAACCAAAGAGGATGTCAGAGCTTAGACCAATTAGTTTATGCAATGTGGGATATAAGATCATAACGAAAATTTTGTGTCTAATGTTAAGGAATTTCTCCCGTCAGTCATCTCAGAGACACAATCAGCTTTCGTGTCTGGAAGACTAATTACGGACAATATCTTAATAGCTCAGGAGATGTTTCATGGTTTACATACAAACCAAAATTGCCGACATGAGTTCATGGCCATTAAGACGGATATGAGTAAGGCCTACGACCATATTGAATGGTCTTTTTTGGAAGCAGTTATACAGAAATTGGGTTTTGGAAAAAAAGTGTGTCTCATGGCTAATGTGGTGTGTTCAGTCGGTATCTTATAAGGTCCTCTTTAATGGTCATCCGACAGGGAACATTGTTCTACAGAGAGGATTAAGACAGGGTGATCCTTTATCCCCGTATTTGTTCATCTTATGTACGGAGGTTCTGATTGCTAATATTAAACGGAAAGAAATGGATAATGCTTTAGTGGGGACTAAGATTGCAAAACACAGTTCAGCGATCTCTCACTTGCTCTTTGCGGACGATAGTTTGTTCTTTTGTAAAGCAGAGGTTTCTCAGTTTCAAGCCATTTTGGACGTTTTACAGGAGTATGGGGCTACATCGGGACAAATAATAAATTTTGATAAATCATTAGTTTTGTTTTGTAAGAATGTTCTGGAGCATACCAAAGTCGCCATGAAGGTACAATTAGGCATTTCCAAATATGGAGGAATGGGCAATTACCTCGGTATCCCAGAAAGTCTGGGCGGCCTTAAAAGCCAGATCTTTAATTTTATAAGGGAAAGACTCGGCGAACAAGTGAATGGATGGTCATCCAAGTTTCTATCAAAAGGGGCAAAGAGATTCTGATAAAATCAGTTGCTCTAGCGCTACCCTATTATGTCATGTCATGTTTCAAGTTTCCCAAAGATTTAGCTTCCAAGTTAACTAGTTCGATTTCAAGATTTTGGTGGAGCTCCAATGGATTTAACCGCGGTCTCCATTGGGTTGCATGGGACAAAGTTTGTATTCCTAAAGAGAATGGAGGCCTCGGCTTCAAGTCTCTGGAAGATTTTGACACGGCCTTATTGGCTAAACAATTATGGAGATTAATTCAATTCCCAGATTCGTTGGTTGCTCGCGTTCTTCGGGGCAGATATTTTAGGAAAGTTCATCCTTTGAACGCAAAATAACCGAATTCGCCTTCGTTCGGGTGGAAGAGCATTTTCTCAGCCCAATCTTTGCTTAAACGAGGGATTAGGATAAGGATTGGCTCTAGAATGAATACATCAGTATGGCATGATCCATGGATCCCGGATGTACAACCAAGACCGGCTAGAGGTCGGGGGAGCGTCTGGCATCCTCGACTAGAAGTTCAGCATTTAATTAACCCTACGACAAGGGAATGGCATTTGCCAATTTTACAGGAATTTATGGTTCAAGAGGATGTCGAGCTAATTCGGGGTATCCAACCAAGTCAGACGGTTTCTTATGACGGTCTGATATGGCACTACACAAAATCGGGTCAGTATACGGTTAGATCGGGGTATAAATTGCTTAATTCAATGGAAATAACCCGGATTAATAATGATGGTTGGGGCCCCAGCCTGGAGACTCTAAAATCATTTACTTGGAAAATAAAATGTCCACTCAAAATACAACATTTTCTCTGACAAACCATTACAGGAAGTCTTGCGGTGGAAAGGAATTTAAATGACAGAGGGGTGCAATGTGACTTAAATTGCAAACGTTGTGGCAAAACTGAGGAAACAATCAACCAAGTTTTCTTTGAATGTGAGTCGGTTAGGCAGATTTGGAATTCCTTTAGAAACCCGGTGAAGCCGGAGGATTTTCCTACCGCTTCATTGTATACTAATATGGATTATCTGTTCTGGCGGAACCCTATGAGGATACAAGATCAATATGATTTATTCCCTTGGATATTATGGTTAACTTGGAAAGCAATAAACCAAACGGTGTTTCAGGGTGTTCAACTTGGAGTCACGGATATTTAACGGAATGCAGAGACTGACTTGGCAGCTTGGGCAGAAGCACAAGTACCATCATCCCCGGCTGATGATCAGGTAGATAATGAGGCTATAAGACATGGTGGGTTAACATGTCGAATAGATGGATCTTAGAAACAATCAGACCCACTTCCGGCCTTGGGTGGATTTGCAATGATAGGAATAACTCGATTGTATTAGTTGGAGCGAAATGTTGTCGTCGAAGCCTCTCACCCCTGCACTCAGAGATGGAAGCTCTGTTATGGGCAATGGAGGAGCTTTACATCCGAAGAATAGATTGCCAAGCCTTTGAGACAGATTGCTTAGAGCTTTTTAACATTTTGCAGCACCCGAGTGATTGGCCGGCTTTTTTCAATTACATCACTGAATTTGAGCGACTTAGTGGGCATTATCCTGACTTCTCACTCTCTACCATCCCGCGAACAGTGAATACACAAGCAGATTGTCTTGCTCGAAGATCCCGTGTTATTTTCTCTGATTATATTTTTGTAGATTCTCATCTTCCGATTTGGGAAGCCAATGTCGGAGGGACTTTCTGATTAATGTGTGATTGACAAAAAAAAGAATATTTTTTTCTATTTGGTGTATTTTGAATTTTAAAAAACACATATATATATA